>CAKNYM010044329.1:21723-50172 GCA_932195095.1 Andricus curvator | reverse complement strand
TGTAGTTTATAAGTATAAAATAATTATTTTATACTGCACCGTTTCAAAATGAATATTATCTATTAAAACTAGTTTAAGATTTCTGTTGAATAAACATTGATAGTAAGTCAATAAAACTGTTCATTTAATCCCAATTCCCTCTCCCTCACAATAGCCACAAAGTCTGAGCGCGCGAAATTCTAATTGATTACACGTAGGCTGATCCAAGCTATAGTATTAGATTGCGCATGCGCAGAGTTCCACGTAGAGGTTAGTGATGCAGGTCACTGATTGGATCGGACTTCTCAGTTTCCAAACGATAATATGAATTGTCGTTCGAACACTATCAGATCCTCTCTGTCTACCTCATCCGATAGAAGAAAGCGGCAACCAGTTTGTCGGTAAGGTACGGACAGACTGAGCATCATCTCAACGGCCGATACATGTATAACCGACTGTTGATATTGATATTGATATTGGTGCTGGGAGAAAGTACTGACTAATTTCACAGTGGCGCCATCTGTTATTGATAGCTATTTACCCTTATTTCATAAGGTAGGCTCCTGATATAGCGACTGAGGCTCGATATGTGGCTGAGGATGTGCACCTCTGTTTTACTGAGCGATGGTAATAGACTTTCACTCATCGATGGTTACTTAGCATGTAACAGAACCTTATATTGCTAACTTAGCAGGAATTCCCATTAGCAACCTCACTGCTTTACCGGCTTAGCATGGAACATAACAGCAAAATTACCGTCTCTCTGTTTTACTGACCGATTGTGCAATGCTATCGCAGAAGAAATTTGCATTTGTTGGTGTCGGTAACTTGCGGCGGTGGCACCATCTCTCGGAATCTGAGCCAGTAGCCTCCTTGCTTAACTACTCAAAATAGCGGCAAAAATCATATTTTCGAAGTTTCTCTTGATTTTCGTGGAAACGGTTAGTTTTAGCGAAAAATAGTCAAATAGAACAATGTTTGGCAGCTTATTCTGCACAAATAAGGTCCTTTCTACTTTTTTTTGTATGGTTGACCCTTCATCTAAAAATTAGGTAAAAGAACGACTTTTGACATAAAAATTCTTGCCTCATTTATTAATCACTTTTGATGCTCGTGAACCTAAATTGTGCCTATAAACATTTATCCAGATTACCTGCCACCTCATCTATAGAAATTTGCGATAAATTAATTATCACCTTAGTTAGTACATTTTTTTTATCCATCTTCAGCCCTAAATTTGGTCCACTTAATTTGATGCCTGAGGGTAGGGACTTCGTGAAACTCTTACTACACATATGTTTCCCATAATTTTTTATCATTAAAAAAAGGCTTAAATGAACCTTTTTTTAATTTGTTGGGAAACTCCGACCTCTTGCACTTGCTCGTGGCTAATAATGACGGTCTGTTACTGCCACGATTTTTTGCCTGTGATGAGGGAAAAGGGTCAGCTACTCTTTCTTATTTTTTTCACCTTGATTTACAAGCCTACACAATTTTCTATACAGTCCCGTACATAAATAGTTTAAGGGAGTTTTCATTTCAAAGAAATATTCGTTTCAATATTTTGCCTTCATTTTTGATTGAGTTTTAATAGAGCTTCTGTAAAAAGATAATTTTTTTCCTAACAAACAAAACAGTAATAGAAGAAATAGATTGTATTGCTCCACTATTTAACCGTTAAAGAGATTTCCTCGTTTACAACTTTTACTTAAATTTAAGGAAATTTGGTATAACACTTAATAAAAAACCTGTGCAAAAATCAGGATATATATATATATATATATATATATATATACTATTCGGTAATCGGTTTTGATTCCTTGGGAATCGAACCGAAGGGCCTATGACAAAGCCACCGAACGCGCCCTCGGGTTGCGGATAGAGGGTCCGTGTACCAAGGGTTTCTGCTGAATATGGTTACAATAATTAATAAGCAGTCGCGGATAACTGTCCAGGGATGGTCCCGAAGGAATAACTCCTAATCGAAGGCGTAACAACCGTGCCGAAAGCTGAATGGCACCTGGGTGAGGTGTCTCAAACAGTGATCCTGGGATACCGGGCGACCTCTCAGAGTGTCAGCCTTATCCTTGCACGCGGGGCTCTACCAGGATGGACTAACCCTTTTCCCTAGCTGCTAGTGGGAACAACAATGACAACACCAAACATAGTTGTAGGAAGTGCGGTTCAAAACAATCGAACGCGCAGGGCTCCCAACAATGGGTCGGAAAACAATGCCGACTACCCTACAGTTGGGGGAGCCAATCAAGACGGAGTCAATGCGATTGACCGGCAGAATCTCATTACTTTTAAGTGGACGGATCGACTTAGGGACGACCTGCTGGAGTGGTATGATACCAGTATGGCCCCTGAACGAAAAGGTTACATGGCGCGACTGCATGCTCTGTGGTGCGAGAAACACCCAGAGTTCTCGGATTTTTGGCAAAAACATCTGCGAAACCGTGCCGAGGACCTCCAGAAAAGGGGTTATATAAGCGGAGCGCCTACACAACCGCAGCCAGAACAAGCCGGCAACAGAGAAAGAGAGGCGACACTGAGACCAACCTCGAACAGGCATCCAATTGAGGAAGAACGATGCTTCAAGACCCGGAGAAACATCAACATTCAGGTTTCTCCCAAGCCCAAAGATCTGACTGAACTGGATGATGAGCTTCGTGGAGATTTTTCCGAAGAATCCGACCTCTGGACTGTCAATTGTAGTGTGTACAATGCAGCGAGAACTTTGGCAGATGCAAACCGTAAAACAAAACCAACGGTTGATCATAAGACCAAAAGACGAATGCATCAACTTAGCACAAATATAGGCTGGGCAAGACAGTACGCGTCCCACATTCAGTGTGTGATTGACTACATAACATCTGGCAGGACTTTCACTGCCAAGGTTCGACAGTTCGCGCGCGAACTGTGGATCCGTTATCACACAATCAATAAGTCAAAGCTAATGACCATCAGGCAGCATATTTTTGACAGAATACGAGTACTATCTAACGCTAGGAGAAGTCTAGAGCGGAGAGAGAGGTGGGTCAGAGAAAATCAACAGTTTTTGTCTGACCCATCTCGACTCTTCCAAGACCCTCCAGTCACTGTCGACCATCCGCCCAAACCAGAGGAGTTCGAAGCATTTTGGAGAGATAAATAGCTTCAAGGAGCTGTGCAATGCCCTCATAACAGCTGAGGAGGAATGCCCACCTATCACTACCGAGGAGGTGAAAAACGTATGAAGAGGCATGAAGAACTATTCCGCTTCGGGACCAGATGGTATCAAGATATTCTGGTGGAAGAAGTTTCCTTCAACCCACCAGCATCTGGCCCGAATTTTCACCTCATATCTAAAATCGGAAGAGCCTATTCCGGGGTGGTTGGTGGAAGGGCGCACAGTGCTCCTGCCGAAGACGTGCAACTTAGCTAACCCTAAGAATTACAGGCCAATAAATTGTCTGAATACGCTGTATAAGATCTTCACAGCTATCCTAAATGATAGGATTCTTCGGACAATTGGACCTGTGTGGCGAGAGATGTATGAACAACGTGGCTCAAAGAAAGGCGTAGCAGGATGTCGGGACAACTTGCTCATCGATAGATGTGTTTGTAAAGACGCAGCATCCTATCAGCGACTTCTAGCGATGGCCTGGATTGATTACCGGAAAGCTTTCGATTCAACCTCCCATAGACTTATCATCTGTCTGTTGGAAAGCCTAAAGGTTCATCCACAAATCGTGAGGTGCATAGAGAGATTAATGACGCTTTGGAAAACCAGATTTACTATCTCATCTGGAAAACATCGTGTGATCACTAACAGTATCACCTTTCAGAGAGGTTTGTTTCAGGGCGACACCATGAGCCCTCTCCTCTTTTGCCTCACATTATTGCCACTATCTCTCGCACTTCGCCATTCCGAAGGGTATCTCTGCGGCAAACCTGGAAACCGAAAGCATAAGGTCACTCATGTATTTTACATTGATGATCTTAAGATCTATGCTAGGAATCAAGAGAAACTACATCTAGCTCTGAAAATTGTCAAAGAGTACACTCAAGAGATTGGAATGGAATTCGGGTTAGAGAAATGCGCCAAGGTTAATTTGAAGAAAGGGAAACTTAATGGCATCCCGAAGATCCTGAGCTCGATGACAGAAGCGCTATACGACACATTCAAGACGTGACGTCTATAAAGGATACTCTCCGATGCAGATACAAACGTCTCATGCGGCAGATTTGGTCTTCCAAACTGTCGGCGAGAAACAAAGTATCTGCAACGAACATGCTTGCCGTCCCGGTAGTACTCTATTCATTTGGAGTGGTCCCATGGACGAAGGACGAGCTCAGATCCCTTGATATCGGGACGCGAAAGGTTTTGCACATGAACAAGAGCATGCACCTTAAGTCTTCTGTTCCGCAACTTTACATCTCACGCCGCCTAGGTGGTCGCGGAATACTTAATCTTGAATGTCTTCAGAACAGAATTATTCTGGGTACAGCACATATAGTTGCAAATGGAAAAGAACCTCTTCTTAAAATGGTCAGGAAACACGAAGAAGTGGGCAAAGGGGCGTTTCTGTACAAAGCAGCGGAGGAGGCTGCAGAAACACTCGGGCTTGACTTCAATATTAGGGGTGACCAAACTGCATGAAATCTTATTCATCTTGAATACTCACTCCTGAAGGCCCGGATTAAGAAAGCACAGAAGAAAAACTCCCACGAACAGCTTCTCGACAAGAGGATGCACGGCATCTTCCACAGAGATGTGGAAGATCAGTCGATGTCGTATGAGCTAACGTTTGCTTTCCTTAGATCACCCGGATTGAAGTCAGGCACGGAGGGCTTCAGTTTGGCATATCAAGACGGCGTCATTTGCACTCTAGCATACCGTCGCCATATTTTGAGCCAAGACACTCCCGATGATAGCTGCAGAGCGTGTCATGCACACCCCGAGCATCGAGGACATATATTATCTAGTTGTCCAACTCA
The DNA here is from genome assembly GCA_932195095.1 of Andricus curvator. Taxonomy (NCBI): domain Eukaryota; kingdom Metazoa; phylum Arthropoda; class Insecta; order Hymenoptera; family Cynipidae; genus Andricus; species Andricus curvator. Next base: position 45,210 of record CAKNYM010044329.1, on the reverse strand, counting down.
GGCGGGAACGACCTACATCCAAAGGCACAATGCGGCACTAAGAGTGCTTTATTACCATCTCTGTCACTCTTATGGCATTAGCCCAAATACCTCTCCGCTAAACGCTCCTAGAGAAATAGAGTCAATTGTCGAAAATGAGAAGTGCCGCATATACTGGAACTTCATATTCTCGACAATTGTTTCTGTTGCGCACTCCAGGTCTGACATAGTTCTCCTTGACTTCGAGAAACGAACCGTGTTCGTTATCGAATTTTCTGCACCAGCTGATAAAAACGTCACAGCCAAGGAGAAAGGAAAGAAAGAGAGGTATAAAGACCTTATAAGGGAGTTGCGACGGTTATACCCGGAATATTCTGTTAAGCTAATCGTCTTGATCATCGGCGCTCTTGTAGGTGCCAATGTTTCACTGGTTAATAGCCTGAAAAGCATCCCTGCGTGTCAACAAAATGCTGAGACACTTGCGGGGAAAATGCAGAAGGCGGTCGTCCTTGGGTCGCTCCGTGTCCTCAGGGTGCACGAGACTTTTGCCGGATCATCGTATTGAGTTCGTCGCAGACTGTAACCACCTATCTCACGGTCGTGAGACGTGGTTACAGCTGAAATTTTACCGCGATTTCGCTGGGAGCGGATGCAATTTTTCAGATTAGCACCCGCTCCCGGCGAAATCCTGCGGTTGTCCTTATGCCAAACTTTTAAATATATATATATATAAATTATTTTTATTAATAACAATAAACCAAAAAGTTAGAAATGCTAAGAATAGCTATTTGTGATACAAGTGCGCAAAATAGGCGATTGCCAACGAGTGTCAATTTGTCAGCATGAGCCGGAGGCTCGAAGCACGAGTTGGTGGTTAGCGCACGAGCGAAGCGAGTGCGAAAACGAGGACGAGTGCGAAGAGCTCAAGGCGAAAGCTGAAATCACACGAGTCAGCAATTGCCTGTGCGCAGGTGTATCACACGCTATTTTTTGCAACAACCTTCCGAGAAAGTTGCACTAAGAGAAAGACAAAGAAAGAATATTTACAGTTGCGGGGGGGGGGGGGGGTAAACGGCGAAACTCTCAGCGTAACTAATTCCATATTATTTTAAAATTTAACTATTTGCAGAAAATTAACTTTGTATTGAAAAATCATATTATGTTCATGAAACGCTGTCCAGTTCATAAATCTATCGTACGTTGCGTTCTATTTAGTTTTGGACTTTTCGGGTAACAAATTTTCAGAAGCACTTGCAGCCGCTTGTATAATATCTGGTGGAGTACACTCTTCACCAGTTTGATTCGAATCTTTATTTGAGTCCACCTTCTTTTGACAATGAGAAGGAAAATTTCATTTGCACTCTAAACACGTCGACTTTAACCTCGCACCTGTCATCAGCTGTTCGCTTGGACACTGAGCGCTGTTGCTACGTTGCCCCCGAATTGTCGCGATGCGGAAAGTTGCTTATCTGCAAAGTGCTCATGCGCGTACATTCCGCTGATGTGGAAAGTATATAAGAATCGAACTGCGCATGCGCCAATATTATTTCCGCATTGTGATCCGGAATGAGTCACTTTGCATATAATTAAGCTACATGGAACGGAGTACTTTCGAGGTGGGTGTTGCAAAAATAGATTTTATTGCTCCCCTTTTCAACAGCTAAAGCGACTTCCTCGTTTACAATTTTTACTGAAATTTACGGAAATTTGATATGAGACTTAATAGACCCTTCAGAAAACCTGTGCAAAAATCGGGATTCATATGAATTATTCTTATTAATGACAATGGACCCAAAAGTCAGAAATGCTATGAAATATATTTTATTGCTCCCCTTTTTAACAGTTGAAGCGATTTCCTAGTTTACAATTGTTACTGCAATTTATTGAAACTTTATATTAAATTCAATAGACTTAATACTGATGATGCGCAATTGCAACTGACCTGATAATTGATAAATTTGAACTAAGAAAGTGCCATAACGATGAGTTGGGACCCTTGACGTACAGTTTTACACCATCGTTTAAATATCCTCAATACCGTCCTTGAGAAAGGTGTATTCAATGTCATATTAAATTTCAGTAAAAATCGGAAAGAAGAAAATCGATGTAGCAGTGAAAAAGTGATCGAAATCTATTCCTTAGCATTTATGACACTTGGGGGTCTTTTTAGTGGGAAGGATAATTAATTTAAATTCAAATTTTTTCACAGATCTTGAGAAAGGTGTATTCAAAGTTATATTAAAATTCAGTGAATTTCAGAAAAAATGGTAAAGGAGGAAATCGATGTTGTAGCAAAAAAGTAGATGAAAATGAATTTATCTTCTTTTAAAATTTCGTTTTCCTTCTTCTAGATAAATGATAAGTATTCTGATTTTAACAAAGATCTGACTTTTCAATAGATTTAATGTTTAATGAATAAAATTATCAATGAAGAATATTTTCGACATTTGCTTTGAAACAAAATCTGTATATTGCAATATCTTGTAGGGATAATTATTGTTTCAAACTCATCATATTTGCTCTTGTAACTTAAAACTATTTGCCTCAATTAAATAGTGTACTTTCATTCTGTTAAATAGCAATATATTTTATTATTTAACTTAAGGTAATATTTAATCTCATTTTGAGCAGTATTTAGGATTTGAATATCTGTAAAGACTTTTTATAGGAATTTAATTATTATTTCCTACATTCAATACATATATTGAGAAATACATATATTGTAGAAAATAATAATCAAATTCTTATATAAAGTCTTTACAGATATTCAATTTTTATATACATTCGGACACCGAGTTGAGTACTGTTTTGGTTCTGACCCTCGACTGATGTTGGGCTTCTCCGAACGTATACAGCCAGGGCCGTGTTGCAATGTGACGCAGTTATCTAGCTAGGCCGTTAGGGTACAGCACTTTATCTCTACGCTACTAAAGACACAACCTCCCTTTTTGGCCCCGCGGCTGCTCTCATCTAAAACCACAGCACGGCATAAATTCTCGAAAAACACATAGCGGGGTTACTGAACTCGGGGTCCGAGTGTAGTTTAAACGGACAGAATATAACCCTTTCAGGGCCACATTTTTCTGTTAAACTAATTCTTGCTATTGCATAATTCTTGCGAATTTGCACTAATATAACCGCCATTTTGAATCCGTGATTTTGAATTTTGACATTATATTCGCAATCAGTGGCTCGAACGACATTTTTTTTATTTTACGATTTGATAATCGATCACAAATACGGTACATTACATGCACTTATGCCGAAAATTCGTCAAAAATCCTAATTTTTTATGAATTCAAGAAATGAAATAAAAAAAAAAACTTGTCTGCCGAAAATTCTGCAAAAAATATATGTTACAGTGCTACGTGTTATCTAACTGGAAAAAATTTGTCACAGCTATAGGACTAGTACTTCATAAACAGCCGATTTTATTCGAAAAAAAGTGATTTTTGTGGATTTCAATTATTTATAACAAATTGTTAATTAACAATTTTACACAGTTTTTCATGATAATTACTTTACATGAACCCTCAAGAGTCTAAAATCAAATACTTGTGCACTAAACAAGGTGAAATTTATCAGAAATGCTTGAAAAACTGCGAAAAAACAAGTGGGACGTATACGTCCCACTGCCCCTGAAAGGGATAAGAGATAAACTTCTGTGCTAGACTGTACTCAAATTAACTGAGGAAGAGTCAATATCAGTGTTTCGGCTTAAGGCGTGGAAATATTGGATAACTGATTCTTTGTAAAGCATTACAAGAAAGTACGAGATTTACGACTTCTTACTGTTCCTTTCGCTCCGCCCTGATGGGGGCCCAGGCAGTAGCGGACCGTCAATAATAGCCACGAGCAATTGTAAGAGGTCGGAGCTTCCCAAGAAATTTTACATAGGTTCATTGAAGCCTTTCTTTAAATGATAAAAAATTATGGGAAATTATGGAAACGTTGCAGTTATCTTTTCCACATGTGAAGCAAGCGTTTCTCGAAGTCCCTACCCTTAGGCACCAAATTAAGTGTACTAAATTTAGGGCTGAAGATGGATGAAGAGAATGTACTAACTAAGATGATAATTAATAATCGCAAATTTCTTTATACGAGGTGGTTGGTAACCTGGAGAAATGCTCATAGGCAAAATTTATGTTTACTGACATCAAAAATGATTAATGAATGAGGCAAGAATAGTTTTGTCAAAAGTCGTTCTTTTACTTCTTTTGTTTAGATAAAGCGTTAACCATACAAGAAAGTCGAAAGGACCTTATTTGTGCAGAATAAGATACAGAACATTTTCCTATCTAACTATTTTTCACCAAAACAAACTAACTGTTTTCATGAAAATAAAGAGAAACTTCAAAAATATGATTTTTGATGCTATTTTGCCTTATTATTAAAAAACAACACAGGGCTGAAAGTAACTGAAATTTTTTTGGTTGTTCAGCATACAATCTACAAGTTATATCGCGGGGTACATAACTTCGAATTTTTGTGTACACCGATTGCATGATTGCAAGTGATTGCAAGTGTTCGCAACTGTTTGCAACTGCTTGCAACTTATTGCAATTGATTGCAAGTATTTGCAAGTGATTGCAAGTAATTGCAGTAATTGCGAGTGATTGCAGTGATTGTACGGTAAATTATAAGGGACTACAGTGATTTCATGGCGAACCAGTGAGCTAATTTTAGATCAATTAAAATACAGGTCCTTTTTTGTGACATTATTAACTTTTCTGAAATCCAGACAAAATCTATTATCTTTACACGGGTTTTTTAATCAATACTATTAGGTTTAAGCAATCAGAGCTGTTTAATTGGTTCGTCGCATTGGACATCGATTTTGTGTTTGTTAAATGAGTTGCCCTATGTTCTTTTCCAAAATAGACTTTTATTTTATTTTCTAGAAGCTTTATAATTACATATATAATTGAAAAAAGGGTTGAAAAGACACCGCACGGTCTTACTGGGAGCAACTGCTGTCTAAAAATGACACCGGCTCCCAGCAGAACCGCGGTGAATCACACATATAGCCACGCCTCACTACCGTGAGATGGGCGGTCACAGGGCAAGACGAAATCACAACGAAAGGCCGTAGAAACCCTCGTGTGTCTTGAGGACACGAAGCGACCCAAGGATGACAGCTTTCTGCACCCATCTCGCAAGTGCCTTGGCATATTTTTGGCACGCGGGAATGGCTTGAAGGTCAAGAACCAGTGATAGTTTCGCACCTCCGAAAGCACCGATCACGAGGACAATTATTCTAACCGAATATTTTGGGGACAGTCGTTGCAGCTCTCTTTTAAGGTCTTGATACCTCTCGTCATTTTCTTTCTCCTTGGCAGTGATGTCTTGGAGAACGATTTCAGGCCTCGAGTTCGCAACGGAGACTGCTGACCTGAAATCGTAGTTCCAGAGAATTTGGCACTTCTCACTTCTCACACGTTCAAAACTCTTTTGACTTCATCAGCGAGAAACAACAGATTGACATTCAATCCCAAGACATCCTAGTGTGTTTCAACGTAGTATCTCTCTTTACGAAAGTAGCAATCTCCGATACAATCGATATTATTAAATCCTTTGCAAAGTTCCCCTTCAATCTCACACCTTTGATAGAACACTGTCTCACTAATACCTACTTCTCTTTCAATAACCAATTCTACGAACAAACCTCGGGAGCAGCAATGGGATCTGCAATCTCACCTGTAATAGCCAACATCTTTATGGAAAATCTATAAACTAAACTCTTTAACAAATCCAAGCTTAAACCGGAATTTTGGTCCCGTTACGTTGACGACACTTTTGTCATCTGGAGACATGGATTAGATGAACTACAGAAGTTCTTCGATTTCATCAATCAATTACACCCTAATATCCAGTTCACGATGAAAATTGAACAAAACGGAAAATTACCTTTCTTGGACGTACTAGTTTACAAAAGATCTAATAACACATTGGGACATGAAGTTTACAGAAAACCCACCCATACAAACAGATACCTGCATGCCTCCTCCAACCACCATCCATCTCAAAAGCAACCGTTCATCAACTCCCTTGTATACAGAGCTGTTTCCATAACAGATAAAGATAACCTGCAAAAGGAACTGCAAAATATTAAACAAATCCTAATACAAAACGATTACACAAACAAACAAATTGATAAAGCAATAAGAAAATACAGTCAAAAAAACAAGTAAACACAACCTAATGAAGAAAGAGAGAGAAAAACGACCACCATCCTACCCTACATTCAAGGTGTCATAGAACAAATAGAAAGAATTCTCAACGAACACAACAACCAAACCATATTTAAACAACCTGCGAAAATAGGACAACTTCTTTACAACCCTAAAGATAAAAAGGCACCTAGTTGAACATCATTTCGAAACAGGACATACCATTTTATTTGACAAAACAACCGTCATCGCAAAAACGTAAACTATTTTTCCAAGAAAACATAGAGAAGCAATCGAAATCTTAAAACACCCTAATAACATTAATAGGGACAATGGTTATAATACCCATCCGATTTGGCTTTCCGTCCTCCCGGGTTTTTAAAAAAAGACTTGATTGGCCAATCAAGTTCGACTAGTCCCCACCATGGAGCGCTGTGGCCAATCACAGACATCGTAGAGAATACATATATCAGAACAACATAACCTGAAACTTCAGTTTCAGGTCAGCCCTGAAGAAGTGAACTGCAATGTTCACAAAACGTCGGCAAGATTCATAGTTTCGCACACGATTGAAACCCGTAAAAGCTTTAAATTTTAAACTTAAATTTATTATAATGACTCATCGTGAAAGCATTAAATCTATTATAGTAAATCTAGTTTTTCAAAGGGGCATTAATCTCTCTATGCATCTCACTTTGTGTGGATGAACCAGTCAATCCAGGCCATTGACAGGACGCGCTGATAGGCTGCTGCATCTATCGAAACGCACCTGTCAATTAGCAGATTCTCTCGGCAGCCTGCTACACCTTCTTTTTTAAGGATCCTATACAGTGTGTTCGAACAAGTTATTGGCTGTATAGGGGAATAAACCCATACATGTTTACTCTGAATATGAAACCGACGTTACATTATTTATCCTTGAAACCAACCCTGGATAGACTGAAGCGTCCGGAGGGATAAATAAGAGGGGGCGACCCCCCCCCCCCCAAGCGAAACACATCGTTACAACTTCAAACTCTTATAACTTTATTCTTAACTAATTTTTCTATGGTATTCTCTGATATTTTATTTATCCATTATCTTCAATTTTATTTTATTTCCTTTCATTATTCAATGATTTCAATAATCTTGGAGAATCTTCCAAAGAAGATCTAGTTCTTCTTGGTGCTAAGCGCTCGAGATGTAGTTTAAAATTCAAAACATGCTTCCGTGGGCGCAGATAAGGCGACAACGTCAGGTCGAAACAAAGCGTGGTTATTTTGAAGATAAATATAGCGTGCTTCTTAAAACAGCCTAACGCTAAGCGCTCAAGATTTGAATTTAATAAAACGTAACTGCTGTAACGTTGAAAACGGTGCCCCGGTGAGATCAATAGCAAATGAGGCTGATATCACAATGATATACATCGCGAGCTGGTCTGACCGAACGCTAAGCGCTCGATATGTAGTCTAAAATTCAAAACATGTTTCCGGGAGCGCCGATAAGGTGACAACGTCCGGTCGAAACAAAGCAAGGTCATGTTAAAGATATATGTCGCGTGCTTCTAAAAACAGCCGAACGCTTAGCACTCAATATTTTAATTTAATAAAACCTCACTGCTATAACGTAGAAACGGTGCCCCCGAGGAGATCAATATCAAATGAGGTTAATATTACAATCATAAACTTCGCGCGCTAGTCTAATAGACCGAACGCTAAGCGCTCGATATGTAGTTTAAAATTCAGAATATGCTTCCGTGAGCGCAGATAAGGTGCCAATGCTTAGCGTTCGGTCGGTTAGACCTGCGCGCGACGTATATCATTGTAATATTAACCTTATTTGATATTCATCTCACCGGGGGCACCGTTTTCAACTTTATAGCAGTGAAGTTTTATCAAATTCAAACCTTGAGCGCTTAGCGTTCGGCTGTTTTAAGAAGAGCGCGATATATAACTTCAAAATAATCTTGCTCTGTTTCAACCAGACATTGTCACCTTATCTGCGCTCGCGGAGGCATTGTTGAATTTTAGACTACATCTCTAGCGCTTAGCGTTCGGTCGGTTAAACTAGCGCGCGATGTATATCGTTGTAATATTAACCTCACTTGATATTGATCTAAGCGGGGGCACCATTTTCAACGTTATAGCAGTGACGTTTTATTAAATTAAAATCTTGAGCGCTTAGCGTTCAGCTGTTTTTAGATGCGCGCGACATATATCTTTAAAATAACGTTGCTTTGTTTCGACCTGACATTGGCACCTTATCTGCGCTCACGGCAGCATATTTTGAATTTTAGACTACATCTCGAGCGCTTAGCGTTCGGTCTGTTAGACCAGCGCGCGGAGTATATTATGATAATATTAACCTCATTTGATATTGATCTTACCGGGGCACCGTTTTCAACGTTATAGCAGCGACGTTTTATTAAATTCAAATCTTCACGAAATTGAGCGCTTAGCTCCGTATAGCGCAAAAATTGTCCATTTTTCCTAATTTTTTTTGCCGGATCTTTCATTAGGCCCTTATAATCTACATATTTACCAAGTTTCAGCCAAATCCACCAAAAGCCATTTTCCCATACATTTGGTGCGGGGTCCTTTATCATACAAGGTGAAAGAAATATATAAAAGTAGTGTATCAAAGGAATGATTACATATCACGATCATACATTCACCTCAGATACCTGGAAACTGTATCTTCCAATATATGTCCACTGTATTCCATCCTGGCATCTTCCGATAATCTATTTCATTGCACGTCCAGTTTTTTGTTAACGGTGAAGTTTGGCCAGGTTCCTTATGTACGGGCCCCCAACGGAGAGCGCATGGGATAACTCCTCTCTGTATCTTCTTTTTTCACGAATTATGGCTTTCGTATCGGGTTCAGCTCCTCTGCTTGCATTCTGCATTACTACCGTCACTTCTGTAGGTCGATCATTCCTTTTATTCGTCAGTGCATTGTTTGACTTAATCGAGGCGCTTCCGTTGGGATAGTGACTAGCCTTAGTGCGTCCAAGTTAATTGCTCCCAAGGCGTTCAAGGCGCTGGGAAAAGTGTGAGAATGTATCGAGCCTTGTTCCAATCCGGCCGCTGTCTCTTACTCACTTTTGTGGTTGGCCCTTTTTGCCTGCTCGTACCTGCTTCTGGCTCTAGGCTTCTTTTCCTTGGGTTCTCTTCCAAAGTTTGTGGGGTTATTTCCTTTGCACTTTCACTCGTTTGTGTTTGTGTTTGGATTGATGCTACGTTTGTGTGCGTGAGTTTTTCTTTTCACGTAGCCTCTCTCGAAGTTGATGGCTTCGGTTCTGAGGTATCTACTGTTCTCTGGGCGTTTACTTGGCTTGCAACCTTTCTTATTGGTTGGATTGTCTTTACTTCTCTCACATCACATACACTGTTTTGAGATTTTCCATAACGTCCATCACTAGTCCCTACTCCTTTCCGTCTAGTGTCTACATACACTCTATCCGTGTTGACACCTGTCAAAGTGGTTCCAGGTGGGATAGGTTGCTCTTCTCACTTCTATAATATAACCGAGACCCCCGTATCCCCGGCACTGGATGCTCACGCTCCGGGTGGTATCCTTGACTTCGCACTGCGTTGCAGTCTCCGGCATATTTACTCTTTTGTATTCCGTGAGGGACTAACTGAGACACCCTCGCATTGCTTCCGTGCATCCGTGTGTGTATTGGAGACATTGCATGCTTTTGAGAAAAATTCTTCCCCCATCATAAAAGTGATGCCCTTCTTTCGTTTGTTATTCCTTTACAGTCTCTTTTCTCGCTTACTCTTCATCCTGTCTCTTATGATCCGGATTTGTCTCATAAGGTGTAACCTCTGTTGTCTCGTGCGGCGATTCGTTCATGATGGATTCGATATTTCAATTTGCGAGAACCACGTGTTGTGTTGATCTAAAGATAATAGCGTCCTAAGGATTCTTGCCAATTCTCTAATCACCCTTTCAACCATATTTGCTCCGGCTATTTTCTCTATTCGTTTTCAAAAAAGTTGCTTTCGGAGTGCATAAAGTGCTTTTAACCATTGGATATAAAGTGATCTCGCGACAGTAGTGTTTTCTTCACAAAAAAGTTGACCGGTGCCTCTTATTTCGTTCGTTTTCTACATCTTTGCAAAACTCTTTGGCTTATTCTACTCTAGTGACACCTGGTTAATTTTGTTCAAATCAAATCAGAGCGACATGCCAGCGCTATCGGAAAAACAGTTTTCTGGCCTGATGGATAAATTAAAGTCGCTAAAGGCATCGATGGCCTCTGTGAACATCAAATTAGATCAGCTGACTGAAGAAAACAGAACCTTGAAAGAGGAGCAAATTTAACTGAAATCGATCATTTGGTGACTTTCTGGGGATTTAAAAAAAAGCAGAAGAAGAGAAATACACTTTTCCCTTTCTTAAACAAAGCAGAAAGTAAGGGCATCAGATCTTCATTGGTATACAATACCCGTTATGTTGATGGCAAAATATATGACGTCACCACAATTTCGAAGATACCTTCCATCTTATTTACGGATGTCAATAATGAGGGTGCACTGGCGGAAGAGGGCCAATCATCGACTACTTCGAGGGACCCCTCAGCGAAGCGTAAGGCAACCAGTCCTCCGACCAGAACACTACACAATTTTTTAAATGCTGGCAAAAAGAATCAAATGGGCAATCATCACTTGAAAAACCCTGCTCAGAACTACCGGCTAGTAATCCTATCTCGCTTAGAACCTGTGATACAACGAGATGCCTCTTCTGGAACTGTCATGGAAATGGTAACTTTTTAAAATGAAATCTTGACATTAAAAATGTGTTCTTGGTTGGCTTAGTAGAAACCTGGTTAACGTATAATGTTCCATTCAACCTCTTTGATGTGAACGATTTCCATTGTTTTGATTAAAGTGCCATAAAAAATTACTCGAAAGCTTGAGCGAGCAGGGGCATTGTTCTTTTTCTTAGAAAAACTAATTTTCAATGTCATTTAACTAATAAATCAGAGTACGGGATTTCGATTCGGATTTTTAAAACTGACTATAAATGTAGAATTACAATTTGTTATTTTAAACCAGCTATTCACATTCATTATGTACTCGATTTATGGGAGGATACAATAAAAAACGTAGTCACTCAGTATGCTAACACGCCAATATGCATTTATAGGGATTTTAGTTGTAGAGTAGGTAATCTCGGACAGAGCCTATGTGACTCTTTACCACTTAATAACGTAGATAGGAAAAAAAATATCTTGGATGAATCACACAAAATAAAAGGCTTTAAACTAGTGAACTTAATGGAGGATAGTAATCTTATAATAATCAATGGTAGATCATTTAGCGACAATCCTGCGAAGTTTACCTTTGTTTACCTTTGGGTGAGAGCCAGATCGAGTTTTGGACAGTGTTTGAGATGAAAAGTGTGAGAGAAGGTGATAAAAACATGTAAAAAGGTAAAGAAAGGTGCTTGGGTCCAGTGGAAGTGAATGCGAGAAAGGAGGTGAAGCAGGAGAGATAAAAAGTAACTGGAAAAAAGCGGCACGTGCAAAAGTAAGGTTAGGGTCGGACCAGAATGACGCATGAAAAGGACGCAGTGCCAGTACCGCCTAGTGGTGGAATAGCAAAGGTGAAGAAATGAGGTTAACTAGGGTAGCAGTGCGAAGATCAGCTGGGCTGAGAGGAACAGAGAGTGAGAGAAGTGAGAAAGGAGAAGTCCTGGCGCACGACAGTCGAAAAGAGAGAAATGGAAGACGAGAAGAAGACGGTGGAGTTGGAGAGGGCGCAAATGAGAAGGGCACGGGTGATAGATAGGAGAAGCTTCGAGGAAACTCTGCAGAAAGTGAGAGCGAAGTTCGAGCAACTCAGCGCGAGGTGTGAGGCAGAGAAGGGCAAGAAGAAAAAGGGAGAAGTGAGAGAAGTAGGATTCCAAACAGGAGAAGAGGACAGAACGTGAAGGGACCAGCCGAAGAAGCTTACAGAAGAAAATTGGTTGAGAGTTGAGAGAGAAGTAAGAGAGAGCGGGAAGGAGAAGGAATTTAAAAGTGCTGGGAGTGGGGAAGGGAGATAATGAACTGACGAACGTGGTGGGACTCTTGGCCGCACATACGGAAATCCTGGCAAAAGTGGAAAGGTCAAAGAAAATAGACGGTAAGATGCAGCTCAGTTGAAGACATGGGAGAACAAAAGGGACGTAATTAACGCTAAAGGAAAATTGAAAAGCTCGGGTCTCTGGATGGAAGAGGACTTAACTGAAAGGGAGGAGGAAATCCAGGAATGGTTGAGAAAGGAGAAGAAACGGATGGAAAAGGCGGGGGAGGAAATAGACTTGAGATTTATGAAGGCGAGAGTAGGAGAGACGATCTGATAGTGAAGCGAGCAAGAGGGAGAGATGATAGTGACCTGTGAAATAACAAAGACGACAGAAGAACAAGATGGAAGGAGGAACAACGAGGCGGAGCATGTTAGAGGATCAGAATAAGTGAGTGAGTGCGGAAGTGGAAAAAGAATAAGCAATAATGGGGGACAGTGATAGTGAGAAGGAAAAAGTGCTGGGGCACAAAGTATGATGAAAGGACGTGTTTAGAGACGCTAAGGAGAATTGAAGAGGGATAATATTTTTGGAAAGCTCATTGCTGTTTGTGAGTATGGCTATAGTTATGTTCTAAGATAGTTTGAGATGAGTTTCTGGATAAGAAGAACTGTTAAATGGAAGATTGGCTCTTGGTGCGTGATGGTTGATGCTTGGTTACCGCGTAGGTTATAGCTTTGTTGTTTTATGATTTTGTTCTTTGTTATAATGCTGTTCTTGGGTGTTTCCAGAAAGTAAGTGCGAGTGAAAGCAGAGAAAGGGAAAGTAAGGTTAGGGACTAGATCACTACGATTGTGAGAAGGACAGGTGTCAATAGATACAATAAAGTTGAGTTTGGGTTTTAATAGCAGAAGTGTAAAGCAGAGCAGCGGTAAAGTGATAGTGTGGGGTAAAGGGCTGCTGGGGCACCATGGGATAGGGCTTCTGTTTCCTCTTAATATATCGAAGGATAGGAGTAGAGAAATAATTGAAGTTAGGCTTAAATTTAAGGAGATTATGTATAATTTTTGATGATTTTTCAAGACTCTCAAACCCGTAACAGGAAGAGAGTATAATAATAAATACAAAATACAACATTATAATCATGTATGCTGATGATGTAGTAGATTGACGCATCTAAAAAATTGGCAGCCCTTAGTGAATATTGCCTTCTTAATGAACTGACAGTAAATAAGATTAAAACAAGAATTGTTGTTTTCCAAAGGGGAAGATTAGATGCCGATTTAATGGATATTAAATTTGAAGTAAATCCCGTAGAAATAGTTGACAAGTTTGTTTTTCTTGGGGTGCCATTCTCCAAAACTATCATTTTTAATGAAGCTGCCTATGCAGCAATAAGTAGAGCTAACTTGGCTTCTTCTGCAGCTACAAAAATGATCATGAAATCAAAATGTAACACGTGGCATTTTATTTCCAAAATTTACGACTCTCTTGTCCATAGCTCGTTGTTATATGCGGCCCATATCTGAGGCTTAAGAAAATTAGAAAAACTGGAAAAAGCACAAATCCGCTTCTACAAAGGCTTGCTTCGTTTAAGCAAAGGCACTTCTGATTTTTTAATCAGAATCGAGCTAGGGTTACAATGCATTTCCTGCCAGGTAATAAAGATGGCTCTTAACTGGGTCGCTCAAGTTGTAGACATGGAAGATTCGCGCTTGCCTAGTATGTTCTTGAAACGTCTAATTTGCACTTTAGAAACTAAAAATTTAAACTAAACTTGCTTAAGCAATTAAATTTTCTTCTTGTTAGTGCTGAAATTCACATTAATTGGTGGGACATTGATAGGAGGGAGTTTAGGATGCAAATTCCGAACATATTTTTTAAACTAATCTCTATATCAAGCTTATAATGATTCAATTACGAACTTCCTCGAAATTTTTAATTAAAATTACTAAAAAGGATAATACGCCTGTAATTGATCCTAGACATAATGTATTCGCCAATGAGATCGCTTTATTAAAAAGAATGCGAAAATATAGACTTAGCCAATCTTTACAAACTTTTTGTACTAGCAGATAGAAAAAGCATATTTGATCTTAGTAACTTTATCACTGAGATTCTAAAACTTCGTACATTTGGCCTTTTCGAAAAAATGTGAATATTATTAATAATAATTTAGGTAGCGCTAGTCTTAAAAAAGGGAATAGTTTTATAGATGCAACTGATTATAATTAAGGTATTTTACCTCTTAAGTATTTGTTTCGTACGATAGGTATTATTTCTGTATCTGCACCCACTTGCTATAGATTTATGTAATCTGAGAAGCAATAAACTTACATTACATTACATTTGTTTGAGGGTGTCTAATAGAACTGAGTATCATTCTGATTCCTCTGTCTTCCAATGCTTGTGACAATTTCTTACTCGTAAATTGCGTACCTCGATCTGATAGGATCTTCTCGGACTTTGTCACAGTGCCCATACGTGAAATGACATTCCCATATCAATGCTTTTACTAATTCTTGTCGTACATATGCTCGGTAATTTACTCCACCTTGATAATATAGAATTCCTATCATTGTTTTGTATCTATTACTTTTTTCTTGATCTGTCTCGGATTGTTTTTTGATTAGTTTGATCCTTTTGTCATCCAGCTGTAATTCTGGTAAACGTCTGATTTTTTCTTTAATTTCTTCTTTACATTGGTAAGTCAGTGCATTGATTCTTATTACTGTCTCTCTTTTTGCAGTTTTGTTTTCTTCATCCGAATGGAGTCTGCTCTATACGTTAGCCATAATATTTTCTTTCCCGGGAAGATGTTCAATTTCGATGTTATAATTCGGTATTGCTAAAATTCACCTTGTGAGCCTTCTATTGACGAATTTACATGTTTTAGGGAAGGTAAGTGCCATGTGGTCGGTTCTGTTGATGGTGCTTGCTCCTTGTAAATACGTTCGGAATTTCTGCAGAGCCCACACGATGATTAGAAGTTCCTTTTGAGTCTTAAAATATGTAATTTCAGGTCACTTTATCGTTCTGCTGGCTAATGAGATGATTTCCTTCTCTTCTTTTTCGTTTAATTGCTATAGTACGGCTCCCAAAGCATAATTACTTGCGTTGGTCTCCAAGTAGTAATTTTTTTAGGATCCGGAAAATACAGCAGTACAGATTCAGAAAATAAACTCATTATTCTTTTGAAACTCTGATGTGCTTCATTGTCCCAATTCCACGTTACGTCCTTTCTTATGGGTTTAAGTAAAGGTACCGTTTCTGTTGCATGTTTGTTGTTAAATTTTGAAAAAAATTCACCAATCCTAAGAATCCTCTCAGCTGTTTCACGTTACGTGGACGTGAAAAATGTTTTATACTCTCTATTTTCTTAGGATCGGGCCTTATTCCATCAGTAGTTAGTATGAAACCTGAAAATTTAGTTTCTTTCTTAAAGAAGCTTGCTTTTGTTAGATTCAATGTTAAATTGTTGCTTTTCAGTCGCTGTAGAAGTTCTTCCAAATGGTCGAGATGTTGAATGTCTGATTCAGAGGTTATTAATGTATCATCTACGAAGGAGATAATGTGGTCTCCGATTCCTTGCAGCGCATGTTTCAGTCCGCGTACGAGTGCTGCTGTACTGGCCTTCAGTCCAAATGGCACTACTCGAAATTCATAGATTCTGCCCTGATGTTGGAAGGCGGAATATTTTCTTGAAGATGGATGCAGTGGTACCTGCCAGAAGCTGCCGGTCATGTCGAGGCTGGACATAACTTTCACTCCTCGAACTCTCCCAATCTTTAACCAGGACTTCATTAAATTTTCTTGCGTCTGAGCATAATCTTACAGTGCCATCTTTTCTGATAACAGGCAATGTTGGATTGAGATATGGACGTTCTGATCGTTGAATGACACCCAAGTCCAACATTCTCTGAATCTCTTCCTTCACTTTATCTCGATATGCCATTGGTATTGGATAGATTCTTCCTACAAACGGTTATCCATCTTTGATTTTAAGCACGTGTTCATAAGAGCTTAGGAGTTCGGGTCGCCGTCTCAATACTCTTTTATACTCACACAATAGGTCTTTGAGTAGTTTTTTCACCTCAGAGTCGACTCCCGTGTTTTCCTTTACTTTTTCTTCGATTTATTCGCATGTGATGTCATTCGGTAATTCTTTCTTAGTTGCTGCTTTCTCGATCTCATTTCTTTCTTGTAAAGCGCTTATCTCGTATGTTTCTTCTGAGCAGGAAATGTTCCCTTCATCTTTGAATATACGAATTGATGGATGTCCTTCCATGTATGGGAACGTTAAGGTCTTGTTGTCCACAACAATATTGTCCAAAATTCATCCAGAACGTCAATTCCGATGATACAGGATCTTGAAAATCTAGGAACGACTACGAAAACGAGTTGAAGTACGTGATCTGGTAACTGCAATCTGTTACTTCTGCATCTGTATCACGAAGAGCCTTTCTGAGGATTCCGGCTATTTGCAAGTTGGCTATGTAACATTTGGATCTCTTTTTTGTAGTCTGATCGGGTATCTCCTCCACCAGTTCACTCCTTGTGTCAGTTAACATGTGTGTGAAGAGGACCACTTCAGGTTTTCCGTCTCAGTTATTTCTGCCTCATGACCAAAACTATCTCAGAAAAGATTTTGGTCTTCTTCGACTAATCACTGAGGCGCACACGAAAGGACTTAGAGTTAGATGTGAAGAAAAATTCCTTACCTCCACCCCAAGACAATCTCGATCTACTAGTTTTGTTCATTAATTATAGTAATTGCGATGTCGCACACAAGATACAATTTTTGTTTGTTTATTTATGTCTTATCGAAATATGGTGTTTCAAACTCTTGATTATATTTGCGTTAGAGGAATATATTGAGGATATATTGAGTATCCAATCGTAATCTTATAACTTGTTATTTGGTTGTTTAACAACAGTAATTTACTTTTGAAGATTCTGGAATGTTAATGAGACCTTTATCTACATTGCATGGAGATTTGTGATTGAGGATAATGTGTGAATGTAGAATTTGAAAATTGTAGGATTTCTCGGGAAATGAGTCAGTTGGTCAGTAGAAACTTCGAATGTACAGATATTCTTCTATTGCCATCCAAATGTAGCTTCAGAATGGTTTATAGGTCGTTTTCTTGTCATGATAGGATTTCATTTCAGATGTGGGACAGCCATAGTGGAATGATGACGTCTTTGTATACAGTTGTGGTACAGCCCTTCTTATCTGCTTCTTATTCGCCATTTTTTATCAATTGCAGGCGTTCCTTTCGCTATGCAGGTGGAGTCTTATTGTGAAAGGATTATATTTTATGTGAGGAACGGCCATAAAGAAAAAGTGACTTCTTCATACAAAGTTTAATGTACAGTTTTTCTTTGCATAGAATTGTAGATTCTTTTTCAGCGGAACCAGTATCAGGAGTATCAGGATTCAGGAGTTCAATTACCAAGGTGACGCAGCATGATGTAATATTAATATCATGTTCGAATAGCTGTCCAAGTAATTACAGTTTCTGATTTATTGAGAGCTTTGACACTTACCGAATATAGGGATTATGAAAATCGGGAAAATTCATCAATATTGCTTGATCACATATATTTTTGGAACATCCTAGAGTCTAAATGAAATCATTCGTTATTACTGTATAATTTCTTTGATGCTTTATTTATATAATACCTTAATTCAGAATGAAAGTTTTCACTTTTGTTTACCACTTTTACTTTTATACACGTGTGCTATTGTGTATACAAAACGACTAATAATATGATAGTATAAAGGCTAAAGTGACAATTTCGATTTTCAAAGATTATACTCTCTTTCCTTTAATGACGTCCAGAAAAGTGTGATTGGTTTGAGGAAAATTCAAAAGGTCATCCTAGTTTGCCTGTCATTATTCATTTTGTGATGACTTCAGATTTACAATAATTAAATATTTACTTCACTCAATTTATTTCCGTCAAATGAAATACCTCCTTTAGCTAAAGAAATACATAATTATGTAAACACAATACTTTGTCCAGCGAAGGAAATACATCATTTGATCAATAGAAACAAATTATGTATAGGAAAGAATATAAAAAGGAAATATACATTATTTATATCAAATTAACAAATTTTTAATTTAATGAAAGGGTTATTTCGTTGAAATAAATTTTTAATTGTTATATACTTAATACTACTATGGTCCTTTTTTGAACTTTAACTCCTCTATTTTGCCCTTTGGTTTGATAGTTGTGGCGTAGAGTTTGTCCTTTGGGAAAGTAGGTGTTTTTCCTCCGTCTGTACAAAAGAAACTTGTGTGAATAGGATTATAAGAGTATTGATGGTATTATGTATTCAACCTTTCGTTTGTATATGTGTCTTTGGAGTCACCTTTTCTCTAAATTGCCCAGTAAGTATACCATTAAGCCATTTCCCTTTCAGGGTAGGCGTGACACTACCCGATTCGGGTAGTGTTTCTAGGTGGATAGTTTCTTGTAGTAAATAACTACAAGTGTGGGCTCACCACACCCACGATGTGCCAACAGCACTCAGTATTCTTGAATAGTCACCCATCCAAGTACTAACCGCGTCCAACGCTGCTTAACTTCAGTGATCCGACGAGAACTGTTTTTTTCAGCGTGTTATGGCTGTTGATTTAAATTGCCCAGTCCTGTCCTTAAATTCTCCTCTCGCTTCTTGTCAAAACGCACTCGTCTGACAGTTATTGTGCCTCCCACTGGCAGCGGAGGTAACTCATTATTAGGGATGGGTATGTGTATGTGGTCAGAGGTTTCTACTTTAGTTTCTATTTTAGTTTTAATATATTTGTATGGAGTTTAAAATATTGACAACAATTTACAGTCTGATGGACTTTCTAGCATTTTTATTGAGGTACAAAATTTACCTTTTTTCTTTTTCTGGACCTGGACTCGCCCACCCGTTTATAATCCGTTATACTCACAAGGGCAGTATTCGACTCGTTATCCATAAAAGAAATAGCTTTTAAAGGGTTTGAATGCGTGACTATATGTTTATGTCAACATAAAATGTTAACTTTATCTTGTCGGAGGTATTTTCGTCCTAGAATTCCACCTGTAATCGGGGGAAAACCTGACAAGACGTGAAAGATTACATCAGAATCTTCTAAGTTCAATCTCACTTTACTTTTAAATCTGCCTTTAAACTCAGAGGGCTTCGTGCTTATACCAAGTCTGAAATACTGCCAGGTAGACCACGCTTGAAAGCTTCAGGGGCACAGTCATTAAGCGGGGGTGATAATTGTTTGACGTTTTGATATTTCACATCAAGGGCTGCTTGAGCTCCTTATTTTAGAAGAATTAATCCATCAAAGAATTCGTTTACATTTTCTTCTCGATTCATTCAAATAGTTGAAATTTCATGCAAGTGCCATGAATAGGTTTTACGGAGTGGAAATCGCTGTTTAAAATTTTTAATTAAATCATTAAGAGTCGTTAAAGTTTTTCCATGAATGCTATCTCGTGCCATCCCTTCCCGTACAGAAATTTCCCCGCTTGTCTCTACTACAACAATGTTTTTGGACGGTTCCCATTTGGGCTACGCCTGTTTAGGTTTTATGGTCAGGAACCGGTCGGGAGCTGATCGGGCTACATTTTTCTCAAATCACCTAGTCGGGAGCCGGCCGGTTACTGGCTGGACCAACCCTGGTTAGATTTCATGGTCGGGAGCTGACCAAGCACTGGTCAGGATACTTTTTTTAAAATGACACATTTTTTGAAAGCCATGACATTATCAAAGACGTACTTACGGATGCTAGATGAATTATTGTTTGAAAAGTATAATTTAAAGATTTATTATACCAGTAAAAAAAGTAGCTTTTTTAAATTCTTAATAAAAAAACATCATTTTATTTTTTCCAATGTATTAACTTATTAAATGAAACTGTTTTCGACTGTGCAATGTGCAACAGTAGAATTGTTGCAATGTGAATGATTTTTGTAAATTTCAGACAATTTTTAGTATCCCTGCTGGAAGTAAAAAGATTCAAAAAGATATAAACGTATGAATAAAACAAGAAAGAGATATTCAATCCTTCCTAAATGCACAGTCTGCAAAACACAAACGCTATCTTTTCCTTCGCACGCCCTATCCATCGTGTCCACTTCAACCTATCTCTTTGTATTCCTGACTGTATCCCTTGTGGTCACATGCGCCTACCTTTTTTATCTATGGTGTTCACAAATGCCTATCTTTTTCTATTCCTGTTGTTTACGAGCGCCTATCTTTTTCTATCCCCGTTGTTCACAAGCGCCTATCTTTTTCCATCCTTGTAGTTCATAAATGCCTATCTTCATCTATCCCTGACTCTATCCCTTGTTGTCAAATTACGTATCGCTTTCTATCAATGATTCTATCCGCCGTATTTGTAAAGACTTATCCTTTTCTATCCACGTTAATCCGTCAAATTTTTATAAATCTTATCTCTTTCTGTACCTACTTTATTTCTACATTATATCCATTTTAATCCACTCAAAAATGTAGTATTCTTGTCCGTTTCTATAAGAACAATACATTTCAAGTTTCAAGCCACCGTCAAATAGTATTAAACCAGCAAGGTTTTATATACCTACCAACAAAATTCCCTAACTTCACGACTTTCTAGTCGAACTCTGCAAAGGCGTCTGCCGACCCTCTAGTTATAGACGGTGCAACTGATTTCACTTGTGCCTGACTTTTACGGTCAGACACCTACCAGGAATCTGCCGGTACTAAGCGGAGGATTCATTTGGAAAGAAAGACTGGGATTCGTGAGGATAGGGCTGACTCATATTTGAGAAATGGATGAGAAAGGCTAGAGATGGATAAGCACAGGATTCATTCAGATAGAAACACTTATTCAAGAAGAGAAGCTGTCTTACATTTCAGAAACGATAGAAATGGATTCACTTGGATAGAAAGACAGGGAGTAAAAATGATAGAAGAAATTTTAGATTTCCTAACGGATAGAAAAGGATAGACGTGGACAAACGTAGGGTTCATGTCGATAGAAAGACTGGGATTCGGATGGATAGGGCTGACTTATATTTAAAAAAAGATAGAAAAAGATTCAATTAGATGAGAATATAGGGATTCAAAAAGATAAGAAGGATTTTGAATTGCATAATAGACCGAAAAGGATAGAAATGGAAATAAAAAGATAGAGGTGGATGAGCTGTGGATACATTTAGATAGAGAGACTGGGATTCAAGAAGATAAGGCTATCTTAGATGTTTGAAAATATAGAAAAGGTTTTAATTAGATAAGAAGATAGGCATTGAAAAAGATAGATAAGATTTTTAATTGCCTAACGGATAGAAAAAGATAGCCGTGGATAAGCGAAGGATAGACATGGATATGAAGTTCGGGATTCAAAAAAATAGAGGTGATTGTAGATTGAAAGAAGGATAGAAAAGAATCGAAGGGATAGGCATGGGATAAAGATGGATACATCGTTCCTTTCCATTTTAATCTTAAAGATAGAGAATGATTCAAACGGATAGAGACTGTTTCCATTTATTCCCAGCAGGGCTATACACTTTCAAATTGACCGCCATGTCTGGCGCCCTCTGCACTTTCCATTTACGTCGCGCCGTCTCCTCGAACTTCGCAAATAAAATCGTGTCGACAATGAATATTTACATCTTTGGCGGGACAACTAATCTTAAGCTATCTAAAATCATAGCAGGGATCACGTCCCACAGCAGTTTATTCCCTTGTTCGTAGTGCTGTTCAAATAAAAGTCACTTCCAGAAACGTGGGCTTGACCCAAAAATTGAAAACCTAATGGAAAATTACATTGATTGGCTTGAAGTTGGAGGTGTAGAGAAGAATGCAAAGGATATTATAAGAATTGCATTCACACTCCATTTCTGAGTACTAATGAAGACAAAACACTGCTAGAAATCATCTCATATATATATATATATATATATATATATATATATATATATTTAAATTATATATATGAATTCGGTATTCGGTTTTGATTCCTTGGGAATCGAACCGAAGGGCCTATGACAAAGCCACCGAACGCGTCCTCGGGTTGTGGATGGAGGGTCCCTGTACCAAGGGTTTCTGCTAAATATGGTTACAATAATTAATAAGCAGTCGCGGACAATTGTCCAGGGATGGTCCCGAAGGAATAAATCCTAAGCGAAGGCGTAACAACCGTGCCGAAAGCTGAATGGCACCTGCGTGAGGTGTCTCAAACGGTGATCCTGGGATACCGGGCGACCTCTCAGAGTATCAGCCTTATCCTTGCACTCGGGGCTCTACAAGGATGGACTAACCCTTTTCCCTAGCTGCTCGTGGGAACAACAATGAAAACACCAAACATAGTTGTAGGAAGTGCGGTTCAAAACAATCGAACGCGCAGGGCTCCCGACAATGGGTCGGACAACAATTCCGACTACCCTAGAGTTGGGGGAGCCAATCAAGACGGAGTCAATGCGATTGACCGGCAGAATCTCATTACTTTTAGGTGGACGGATCGACTCAGGGACGACCTGCTGGAATGCTATGATACCAGTATGGCCCCTGAACGAAAAGGTTACATGGCGCGACTGCATGCTCTGTGGTGCGAGGAACACCCAGATTTCTCGGATTTTTCGCTAAAACATCTGGGAAACCGTGCCGAGGACCTCCGGAAAAGGGGTTATATAAGCTGAGCGCCTACACAACCGCAGCCAGAACAAGCCGGCAACAGAGAAAGAGAGGCGACACTGAGACCAGCCTCGAACAGGCATCCAATAGAAGAAGAACGATGCTTCAAGAAAGCCCAGGAGAAAAACTTCCACGAACAGCTCCTCGACAAGAGGATGCACGGCATCTTCCACAGAAATGTGGAAGATCAGTCGATGTCGTATGAGCTAACGTTTGCTTTCCTTAGATCACCCGGATTGAAGTCGGGCACGGAGGGCTTCATTTTGCGCACTCGAGGCCTGACTTGTTCTCCTTGACTTCGAGAAACGAACCATGTTCGTTATCGAATTTTCAGCACCAGCTGACAAAAACGTTACAGCCAAGGAGAAAGAAAAGAAAGAGAGGTATAAAGACCTTATAAGGAAGTTGCGACGGTTATACCCGGAATATTCTGTTAAGCTAATCGTCTTGATCATCGGCGCTCTTGGAGGTGCCAAGGTTTCACTGGTTAATAGCCTGAAAAGCATCCCTGCGTGTCAACAAAATGCTGAGACACTTGCGGGGAAAATGCAGAAGGCGGTCGTCCTTGGGTCGCTCCGTGTCCTCAGGGTGCACGAGACATTTGCCGGATCATCGTATTGAGATCGTCGCAGACTGTAACCACCTATCTCACGGTCGTGAGACGTGGTT
>CAKNYM010044329.1:2502-21064 GCA_932195095.1 Andricus curvator | reverse complement strand
TCAAAAATCCACCCAAGCCCAAGGAGGTAGAGACTTTTTGGAGAGAGGTGTACAAGATCCCGAAAACACTAGAGTTGAAAGAAGATACTGACAATATCATCCGCTTCAAGGAGTTTTGCGACAACTTCATACACGCCTACCTGCTGCGGAAAATAGGTTTGACTAAAATGAATGCAAAATCAGAAAGCGGGGATTGAATTGTACTCATTTACAGTGCCAAAATCACTTTCGAACGAAATCGTAGCTGCTCGGGTACGCTAGATATAAGATTTAACTTGTTGCGCGCAACATTTTTGACGGTTTTAGCAGATTTTCTCTAAAAATATTAGTTATAGCGAGAAATGTTTCAAATAAAAGTTGTTTACTTTTACAAAAGCAATAATTTTTCATTGGTATAGTTTTTCGTTAAAAGCCATATTTTCGCCAGAAATTGACAAAAATCATCAAAATTAAAAGAAAATTAATTAATTTATTCAAATTTAAATGAAAGTACCTAATCTAATTAAATAAATATTGAAGGATAGATTTAATAGATTAATATTAATTTTCGAGAACAAGATTTAATAATTCATATTCAATACAATAAAACAGTGAACTCAAATATATAATTATGATTAAAGGTGCTGCGAAGAGAACTCGACGACTGCTTTTTTGAGACTGGACAAATACCTTTCATCTTCCATCATATTTATTCTGTGTCTGTTCCAATAATTTCTCAAAAATACATTGTGGATCGTTTCGCCAGGTTGTTCGGACCATATGCCAAGACCGTTTTTATCTAAGTACGTCAGACACTGCGATAAATGTCTCAAGATTACGTGAATTTTCAACGTCTCGCTAACTCCAGTACTCTTAAAATGCTTTTCCAATTCTTCGACGAGCTTTTCGCAGTCTGAATCAACTTTTCTAGTGGAAAAGCAAGCGTTCACAATTTTGTCCATAGTCTTGAAGGAATGAACGAATGGTACTACTCTTATAGGTCCAACTTCGCCGCAAATTTTAGACTCTAGAAGTTTATCAGGATGTCTCAGGAGTTTTCTACATGCATTGCCTTCGAAAGCTTCTCCTTGGTAATTTTTGGCGATGACGCACAAACTTTTAGGCCAAAGCAAAGCTCGCTCTCTACCTAAAAGTGGCACGAGTCCTTTCCAGAAAAGATGATTTACAAACCCCATTAAAACATGCAGCTCTGGAATGATGCATTTTTGTAGCACGCAGACATCGTCGTCTTCATCAAACAATGGTGCATTTACGGTACTATGACACTCTTTTGCAAACTTTTTGTCCTTTTTCAGGGAAAAAAACTTTTTGTAGTCTTCGTTCAAATCACCAAAAGTTTTCAAATCATTCTCGTAATGATGAAGATTTTCTATCGCATCAGAATCAGAAATCGTTGTACTTGACATCGTACCATTGGCTTCTTCATCATTATTCCTTAAGCAATATAATGGCACAAAACAGTATGGACAGGGAAAGGAAGCTGTTGCTGTTTGCTGTCCATTTACAATTAATATTAATTTAAAATCGGACAGAAACTTGTACGGTATATCGTTGACTTTCGTTAAATCAAATATAAGTTTTACATTGTCATAAGTTTCTTTTATTTCTGGGACTACACACAATAATATTAGTTTATGAACACTAGTCATTTTTCTTTTATTATTTGGAGAAAGTTGATTTTCGTCTGAATAATTTTCAGGAAGTACAGTCATACTAAGCTTAAAGAAGCCTTGTCCACCATCAGCCATAACTTTTATTAGAATATTGCCAATAATATTACGATGATCAATTACCTTATCCAATAAATCAGAGGCATTTGCCCATACAACCGGTCTCATTTGCTTCTTTGCACTTTTATCAGTACCAGTATCAAATTCAAATTTTCCTTCCTCGTAAAATGCATCTAACGTCTTGGATATTTCAGATAATTGCTTTATAATATGAGCCGGCACTGTTTTTTTCCCAATATTACATCTCAAAAGGCTAGTAAATTTTGTCATATGTTTCAAAGATAGACCATTAACGGTTCGAAAATCATCTAAACTTTCTGTAGTAAACGATTTAGAAATATGAGCTTTCAATTTACCTAAAGAAACATAAAGTTTTGAACCTTTTGTACTTAATGATAATTCAGTAACTCCACTACCTTCTTCATTCACACTTACTTTTTTTTTAAAGCACTGCTAACAATTTGTTCTTGATGTTTTTGTGGTAACTGTTCCATAAATTTATTTACATTTTCGCGAGCGCTTACCTCATCACAAGCATGGTTCTTTCCTTTGCCAATTGTAGAAAAACAGTTTTTACATATCAGAATTGATTGTGATTCTTTATCTTGATTTTCACTTTTTTTCTGGTATTTTTCATGTGGAGCAATGCCAAATAAACCATCAGATTCATCAATTTTATTTGATAATTTTCGCTTATGACCAGCACCTTTATCAATTGATTCGTGTCCATTATATCTTGCTTTCAAACATATATAGCAGTTACATCCACATGAAAATTGAGTAGCTCGAGTAGATTTAATAAGGTACATATCCTTATAGTTAGGCATTTCTTGGAGCGGCCGTTTGAAAATTTTCTTTTCATGTTCGTTAAGTGTTAGCTTACATGTAGTGCAAATGCTTACGGGAAAATGAGAATCCGTAATATTGAAATCAGTGTTTATAAACTTTCTGATTAGGTCTGCATATCTTGAAGTTACTAGAAAGAATTCTATCTTCTTTTTTCCCAACACAATTTTTTTTCCACAAGGTGCGCAAACCTTAGCTCTATTTTCGTCATGTAGGCATCTGGGCGGCATATTTCCAATATAAAATTAGCTCACGATTCTCAGTTGAAAAATGGTATCACTGCACACACTACTAGTATCATTGTGAAGTGAAATGACCTAATGTTTTCAACACTTTTTAAAATTGGATGGAAAGTAAATTTTCAGTGTAATATAAGTTTACCGATTTCTCATGCGAAAGAAAACTCGTGAGGTTATGGAAATGTTTAAAATAACTCACCTAGGCGATTTTGCAAAAACATAACACGCTCGTAAGTTTGCTTAAATTCTATACCGTGTATCCTATCCTCGAGGAGGACGGGTAACGTTGACGGCAATATGATGAGGGGTATTACATGGATAATTGAGTAAAATTAACATAATCTATAATTCACCAGTGTGATAACATGTAACGTAATGAATTCATTCGGGTAGGTACAAAATTTAATTTAAATTTGAATAAATTAATTAATTTTGTCTTAATTTTAATGATTTTTGTCAATTTTCGGCAAAAATATGGCTTTTAACGAAAAACTATAAGAATGAAAAACTATTGATTTTGTAAAAGTTAACAACTTTTATTTCAAACATTTCTTGCTATAACTAATATTTTCAAAGAAAATCGGCTAAAACCGTCAAACATGTTGCGCGCAACAGGTAATAGTCCTATATCTAGCGAATCCGAGCAGCTAGGATTTCGTTCAAAAGTGATTTTGGCACTGTAAATGAGTACAATTCAATCCCCGCTTTCCGATTTTGCATTCATTTTAGTCAAACCTATTTGCTTCAGGAGGTAGGCGTGCATAAAATCTGAGGAGGAATGTCCATCAATCACTGCTGAAGAGGTGAAAAAAGGACTTAGAAGCACGAAGAACTTTTCCGCTGCTGGACCAGATTGTATCAAGAACTTTTGGTGGAAGAAGTTTACTTTTACACACCAACATATGGCCCGCATATTCACCTCATATATAAAGTCGGAGACGCCCATTCCGCAGTAACTGGTGTTAGGACGCACTATACTCCTGCCAAAAAAAGGCAACTTGTCCAACCCAGAGAATTACAGGCCAATAACTTGTTTGAACACGCTGTATAAGATCTTTACAGCTGTCCTCAACAACAGGATTGTTCGACGAATTGAGCCTGTATGGCGAGAGATGTACGAGCAACGTGGCTCGAAAAAAGGTGTAGCAGGCTGTCGAGAGAACCTGCTAATTGACAGGTGTGTCTGTAAAGACGCTGCAGGCTATCAGCGCCTCCTGTCAATGGCCTGGATTGACTACCGGAAAGCTTTCGATTCAACCTCTCATAGACTTATCATCTCTCTGTTGGAAAGCTTGAAGGTAAATCCACACATAGTGAGATGCATAGAGAGATTGATGCCTCTTTGGAAAACTAGATTTACTATCTCATCGACTAATTAGTGGCGACACTAATTAGCGCGAGCGTAAGGTCACTCATGTATTTTTTATGGATGACCTGAAGATCTATGCCTCCGGTAAAAGCAAACTTCAAACTGCTATAAATATCGTCAAGAACTACACAGGAGAGATTGGGATGGACTTTGGCCTAAACAAGTGTGCCAAAATTCACCTGAAGAAAGGAAAGATTACTGGCGATCCCAAGGACCCTGAGCTTGTGGATATAAGTGTTATCAGACATCTTAATACTTGAGAGACCTATATATACCTGGGCGTGCCTCAAAACCGCATTCAGGACGTAACATCAGTGAAAGAGTATCTGCGACTAACATGCTTGCCGTCCCGGTTCTACTCTACTCGTTTGGGGTAGTTCAATGGACGAAGAACGAGCTTAAGGCCCTTGATGTCACTACACGTAAGATCATGCATATTCATAAAAGCTTGCATATCAATTCGTCAGTTCCGCGATTATATATTTCACGCCGTCAAGGCGGACGCGGACTTCTGAATCTCCAGTGTCTTCATAACCGGATTGTTCTAAGTACAGCTTACATCGTTGCGAATGGCAGAGATCCTCTCCTAAAGATGGTCAGGAAACACGAGATGATTGGCGAAGGAGCGTTCCTTTACAAAGCCGCGGAGCAAGCGGCCGAGACCGTTGGCCTGAATTTCAACATCAAAAGTGAGGAAAGTGCATTACTTCATCTAGTACTCAAGGTACATTTTTATATTTTTGAATTTCTCATCAAAAATGGAGTTGAAAATAATAATAAAAATTAGTTGTAAAGTTAATAATTAATGAGTATTTAACAATTAAAGATTAACCAATCGGAAGCATGCGTTAGATGGACGACAGTCCATGTGTCACTGATGAGGGTGTGTGCGCAAAAGAGCGACTTTTGAACGATTTTTGAACATCATCTTCACCGATAGATTTTATTTAACTTTGAATAGTTTTCAGTAATTAGCGAACCAAATGAAAAGCGTCGTCAAAACGTATTCGACCAGGATCTTTGTCTCAGATGAAAATTCCACCCAAAAAAAGTAGCATGAAAATTTTTCATTACATGCGTGCAAAATTAAAGACCGATTCAGTCCTAATTGGATGATTACTCATTGCAATGACTCATTTATTCGTTTAACTTATGTTTCAAAAATCATTTGGGTAGTCTTTCCTTCAAGGAATAAAACAGGCAAGGCTTGATTTTGACGTCTGATTAGAATTGTTGTCACTGTTAACGAAGACCTCTCGATTTCTGAAAATAGTGCATTACTTCCGATGGCATGATGGAAATTGATGTTTTAAAAGTATTTAAAGTATTTCTTTTTAAACAAGGAAGACAACAAACAATGCCTCATTTTGATGACAAACTCAAACAAGGGATAATTTTGACGACAAACTCTTCCGTATTTTTAAAACTAGGCTAAATGCCATCGAAGTTTGAAATTATTTACATTCTTCGTGAGTTGCACAAAAATGATGCATTGCTTCAGGTGGCATAATTGGAATGAATGTTTGAAAAGTGTTTTCGGTAGTTTTTCGATTAGAGAAGACAATACAAAAGGTCATTTTGATGACACCTATTTTTCAAAATAGACAGAAAACAGAAAAGGTCTTGGTTGACGACAAACTCTTATCCATTTTTTAAAAGATGCCAAAAGTCAGCAAAGTTGGGTATTATTGAAATTGTTCCTTCTTTTCTAAAAATAATGCATAACTTTCAGTCGCATGATTGAAATTGATGTATTAAAAAGCTTTTCCGTTAGTTTTACGATTAGTAAATAAAACGGAAAAGGTCTCATTTTGAAGACAAACTTTTACCTATTTCAAAAAAAAAGCCAAATGCAACCGAAGTTGGAAATTATTTACATTTCTCACGATTTTCAGAAAATAATACATTGCCAATGGTGGCATGATTGGAATTGATGTTTGAAAACATTTTTCGATCGCTTGTCAATCAGGACAGACAACAAAAAAGGTCTTGTTTTACGAAAAACACTTATCCATTTTTTAAAAGATGCCAAAAGTCAGCAAATTTGGGAATTACTAAAACTTCTCCTCGGTTTCTCTAAATAATGCATCAATTCCAGTCGCATGATTGGAATTTATGTTTTAAAAGTTTTTTCTCGAGTTTTATGATTAGGAAATAAAACGGAAAAGGTGTTATTTTGATAAGAAAGTTTTACTTATTTCAAAAAATAGGCCAAGTGCTACCGACGTTCGAAATTATTTACAATTCTCATGATTTTCGGGAAATAATGCGTTACTTCCGGTTACATAATTGAAATTTATGTTTTAAAGAATGTTTGCGTCGCTTTTTGAACAAAAAAGACAATAGACAGGTTCACATCTTGACAATAAACTCCTATTACTTTTAAAAAAGAGGACAAAGGTCACCATACTTGGAAATTATTGAAACGTCTCCACGCTTTCTAAAAAGAATGCATCACTTCTAGTGGCATGATTAAAATTTATATTTTAATATAAATATAACTGGAAGTTCTGCATTATTATCAAAAAGCAAGAAGAAGTTTCAATAATTCCCAACATTGCTGATTTTTGGCATCTTTTAAAAAAGGGATAAGAGTTTGTCGTCAAACAAGACCTTTTCTGTTTTCTGCCTATTTTGAAAAATAGGTAAGTTTCATCAAAATGACCTTTTGTATTGTCTTCTCTAATCGAAAAACTACCGAAAAGACTTTTCAAACATTCATTCCAATTATGCCACCTGAAGCAATGCATCATTTTTGTGCAACTCACTAAAAATGTAAATAATTTCAAATTTCGATGGCATTTGGCCTAGTTCTAAAAATACGGAAGAGTTTGTCGTCAAAATTATCCCTTCTTTGAGTTTGTCATCAACATGAGGCACTGTCTGTTGCCTTCCTTGTTTGAAAAAAATACGTAAAATACTTTTAAAACATCAATTTTCATCATGCTTTCGGAAGTAATGCACTATTTTTAGAAATCGAGAGGTCTTCGTTAACAGTGACAATAATTCTAATCAGGCGTCAAAATGAAGCCTTGCCTGTTTGATTTCTTGAAGGAAAGACTACCTAAATGATTTTTGAAACATAAGTTAAACGAATAAATAACTCATTGCAATGAGTAATCATCTAATTAGGACTGAATCGGTCTTTAATTTTGCACGCATGCAATCAAAAATTTTAATGCTACTTTTTTTGGGTGGAATTTTCATCTGAGACAAAGATCCTGGTCGACTACGTTTTGACGACGCTTTTCATTGGGTTCGTTAATCACTGAAACTATTCAAAGTTAAATAAAACCTATCGGTGAAGATGTTGTTCAAAAATTATTCTTTGGAGGTTTGTGCATAGTTAAAATTGCACCACAGGAAGAAAAACTTGGAAATTTTTCGTACATGTGTGTACCAGTGAGGTAAGATCAATTGACTAATTACTATTGAATTACAATTGAAATAAGAAAATCAAAGAACTGAAGATAATTCTATTGTTCCAGAGGAATTTGGAAAGATTGAGAGATTTCAAAAGCTGTAAAGGACTCAAAACTAATTCAAAGTTTATTCTAATGGTTTCAAGAAAATAAAATAGCATTAAAAGAATTCAGTGGTCTCGTAGGAAATCAAAAAATTCAGAACTGTTTAGATAGTCTAGAAAAATTCCAAATAACTCAGAGAATTCAAAGAGTTTGGAGGCATTAAACAAATTCAAAAGATTTAAGAGAATTGAAAGAATTCAGAAAATTTAAAAAGAATTTAGAGAATTTTAAAAAAAGTTAGATAATTCAAATGACTTCAGGTAATTCCAAAGACTTTAGAGAATTTAAAAGATTTGAGATAATTCAGGGTCTACAAAAGACTTGGATAAATTCAAAATAATTCACGTTGTATTGTAAAGATTTTAAGAGATTAAAAAGAATTTAAAGAAGTGCAAGTGAATTCTAAGAATTAATTTGAATTCTACAGAATTCAAAATACTTTAAGGAATTTAAAATAATTCAACGGGTATTCTAAAGATATCGAAAGAATTCAGAGAACTGAAAAATAATTCAGAATACTATTTGAATACAAAATATTTGAGAGAATTCAAAAGAATTCAGGAGAATTCAGATAATACAAAAGAATTGTAGAAATTAAAAATAATTCATGGTTTATTGTAAAGGTTTTAAGAGAGTTCAAAAAAACTTCAAAAGAAGCCAAAGGAGTACATGTGGATTCTAGGAAATCGTTTGAATTCTACAGAATGCAACATACTCGATGGAAGTTAAAATAATTCTACGTGTATTCTAAAGATTTTAAGAGAATTCAGAAAATTCAAAAGATCTAAAGGACTTCAAAGTAACTTAAAATGTATTTTAATAATCTGAAGATAATTAAAAATCATTAAAAGAATTCAGTGGTCTAGTAAGAATTAAAAAATTCAGAACAGTTCAAATAATTCAGAAAATTTCAAAAGAATTCAGAAAATTTAAAAAGAATTCAGATAATTTAAAAAAAGACAATACAAAAGAATTCATAGAATTCAAAATATTTCAGAAAATTCGAAGGAATTCAGACAATTCAAAATTTATCAGAGAATTTAGAAAAATTCAGGAGAGTTTTGTAAAGATTTCAAGAGAATTAAAAAAAAAATTTTAATACTGAAGAATTCGTTTGAATTCTACAGGATTCAAAATATTCGAAGAAACTTAAAGTAATTCAACGTGTTTTCTAAAGATTTCAAGAGAATTAAAAATATTCAAAAGAAAGAGTTCAAACTAACTCAAGGTGTATTCTAATGATTTCAAGATAATTAAAAAACATTTTTTTTTAATTCAGTGATATCGTGAGAATTCAACAAATTCAGAGCAGTTTGAAGAGTTCATAAAATTTCGAAACAATGTAGAGAATTCAGAAGAATTTAGAGAACTTAAAAGAATTCAGAGAATTCCGAAGAATTTACAGATTTCAAAAGAATTCACGGAATTCAAAATGAATTTAGATAATTTTCAAAAATTGAGATATTACAAAAGAATTCATAGAATTCAGAATATGTCACAGAATTCAAAAGAATTCAGACAATTCAAAAATTATCACATAATTCAGAATAATTCAGGAGAGTTCATAAAATACAAAAGACTTGCAAAAATTCAGATCAATTCATGGTGTTTTATAAAGATTTCAAGAGAATGAAGAAAAAAAACTTTGAAATTTCTGTAGAATTCATGTGTATTCTACAGAATCAAAAATATTCAAAGAACGTTAAAATAATTCAACATTCTAAAAGATTCAGTGATATCGTTAATTCAACAAATTCAAAACAGTTTAGAGAGTTCAGAAAATTTTAAAACAATGCAGAGAATTCAAACAATTTGTAAGAATTCAGAAGAATTTAGAGAATTCGGAAGAATTCAGAGAATAGCGGAAGAATTCATAGAATTAAGAAGAATTAAAAGAATTAAGAAGAATTTAGAAAATTCTGAAGAATTCACAGAGTGCAAAATAATTCACAAACTTCAAAAGAATTCACAGAATTCAAAAAAATTTAGATAATTTCAAAAGAATTTAGAGAATACAAGAGAATTCAAAAGGTTTCCGAGAATTAAAAAAATTCAGATAATTGAGAAAAATTCAGAGAATTCGGAAGAATTCAGAGAATAGCGGAAGAATTCAGAGAATTAAGAAGAATTCAAAGAATTAAGAAGAATTCAAAGAATTAAGGAGAATTTAGAGAATTGCAAAAGAATTTAGAGAATACAAAATAACTCGTAGAATTCAAAAGATTTCAGAGGATTTGAAAGAGTTCAGAGGATTTTTGAAAGAGTTCAGAGAATTCGAAAGAATTCAGACAATGGAGAAGAATTCAGAAAAATCTGAAGAATTCAGAGAATTGAGTAGATTTCAGAGAATATAAAAGACTTGGAGAAAGTCAAAATAATTTTTGGTGTACTGTAAAGGTTTCAAGAGAATTGAAAAAAACTTCAAAAGAATTCAAAGGAGCACAAGTAAATTCTAAGAATTCTTTTGAATTCTACGGAATTAAGAATACTCCTAGAAAGTTAAAATAATTCAACGTGTATTCTGAAGGAAAAGATATTTTCTGAGATTTAATATCTCGTCGCTCAGTTGCCGTGTGAAGTTGCACCATTGATGTTCACAACCTCCTGCAAATTTAAAATTACTCTTTGGCGCACACACTCTCATCAGTGACACATCGACTGTCGTCCATATAACGCATGCTACCGATTGGTTAATCTTTAATTGCGAATTCCTTATTAATTATTAACTTTACAACCAATTTTTATCATTATTTTCAACTCCATTTTTTATGAGGAAATGAAAAATATAAAAATGTACCTTGAGTACTGGGATACCCTGTATAGTTAAAAGTTTGTCATAAGGACAACCGCAGGATTTCGCCGGAAGCGGGTGCTAATCTGAAAAATTGCATCCCGCTCCCAGCGAAGTCGCGGTAAAATTTCAGCTGTAACTACGTCTCACAACCGTGAAATAGGCGGTTGCAGTCTGCAACGAATTCAATACAATCATCCGGCAAAAGTCTCGTGCACCCTGAGGACACGAAGGGACCCAAGGAGGACGGCCTTCTGCATTTTCCCCTCAAATATCTCAGCATTTTGTTGACATGCAGGGATGCTTTTCAGGCTATTAACCAGTGAAACCTTGGCACCTCCAGGAGCGCCGATGATCAAGACGATCAGCTTAACAAAATATTACGGGTATAACGGTCGCAACTCCCTCGTAAGGTCTTTATACCTCTCTTTCTTTTCTTTCTCCTTGGCTATTTCGTTTTTGTCAGCTGGTGCCGAACACTCGATAACGAACATGGTTCGTTTCTCGAAGTCAAGGAGAACTATGTCAGGCCTCGAGACAATTGTCGAGAATATGAAGTTCCAGTATATGCGCCACTTCTCATTTTCGCAAATTGACTCTATTTCCCTAGGAGCGTTTGGCGGAGCGGTACTTGGGATAATGCCGTACGAGTGAGAAAGATGGTAATAAAGTACTCTTAGTGCCACATTGTGCCTTCGGATGTAGGCCGTTCCCGCATGAGTTAGACAACTAGATTGTATGTGTCCTAGATGCTCGGGATGTGCATTAAACGCTCTGCAGCTATCATCGGGAATGTCTTGGCTCAAAATGTGGCGACGGTATGCTAGAGTGGAAAGGACACCGTCTTGCCATACCAAAATCCGGGTAATTTAAGAAAAGCAAACGTTAGCTCATACAACATCGACTGATCATCCACATTTCTGTGGAAGATGCCGTGCATCCTCTTGTCGAGGAGCTGTTCGCGGTATGTATGAGTCTCTCCAGCGCCCAGGTGTCGTATAGCGCTTCTGTCGACGAGCTCAGGGTCTTCGGGGATTCCATTAAGTTTTCCTTCCTTCAAATAAACCTTGCCGCATTTCTCTAACCCGATCTCCATTCCAATTTTTTGATGTACTCTTTGGCAATGTCTAGAGCTAGATGTAGTTTCTCTTGATTTTTAGCATAGATCTTAAGATCATCCATGTAAAATACATGAGTGACTTTATGCTTTCGATTTCCAGGTTTGCTGCAGAGGTACCCTTCGGAATGGCGAAGTTCGAGAGATTGTGGCAATAATGTGAGGCAAAAGAGGAGAGGGCTCATGGTGTCGCCCTGAAACACACCTCTCTGAAAGGTGATATTGTTAGTGATCACACGATGTTTGCCAGATGAGATAGTAATTCTAGTTTTCTAAAGCGGCATTAATCTCTCTATGCACCTCACGATGTATGGGTGAACCTTTAAGCTTTCCAACAGACAGATGATAAGTCTATGGGAGGTTGAATCAAAAGCTTTCCGGTCATCAATCCAGGCCATCGATAGGTAAAGCTGAGAGGATGCTGCGTCTTTACAGACACATCTATCGATGAGAAGATTCTTCCGACATCCTGCTACGCCTTCCTTTTAGTCGCGTTGTTCGTACATCTCTCGCCACACAGGTCCAATTGTCCAAACAATTCTATTATTTAGCATAGCTGTGAAGATCGTATACAGTGTGTTCAGACAAGTTATTGGCCTGTAACTCTTAGGGTCAGCTAAGTTGCCCGTCTTCGGCAGGAGCCCTGTGGGCTCATCCACCAACTACTCCGGAATAGGCTCTTCCGACTTCAGATATGAGGTGAAAATGCGGGCGAGATGTTGGTGGGTTGAAGAAAACTTCTTACACTAGAAGGTCTTGATACTATCTGGTCCCGGAGCGGAATAGTTCTTCATGCCTCTCAATACGTTTTTCACCTCCTCGGTAGTGATAGGTGGGCATTCCTCCTCAGGTGTTATGAGGGCACTGCACAGCCCCTTGAAGCTATTTATATTCTTTGAGTTTTCTTTCAGTGGATGCTGCACTTGGTAGACTTCTCTCCAAAATGCCTCGACCAACTCTGATGTGGGCGGTTTGACGACAGTAACTGGAGGGTCTTGGAAGAGTCAAGATCGGTCAGACAAAAACTGTTGATTTTCTCTGAACCACCTCTCTCTCTTCGCTCTAGACTTCTCCTAGCTTTAGATAGTACTCGTATTTTTCTACAATATGCTGCCTCATGGTCAGTAGCTTATGATTAACCGTTGGTTTTGTTTTACGGTTGGCATCTGCCAAAGCTCTTGCTGCATTATACACACTATAATTGATAGTCCAGAGGTCGGATTCTTTGGAAAAATCTCCACGAAGCTCGTCATCCAGTTCTGCCAGATCTTTGGGCTTTAGAGAAACCTGAATATTGTTGTTTCTCCGGGTCCTGAAGCATCGCTCCCAGGTGTCATTCAGCTTTCGGCACCGTTGTTACGCCTCCGCTTAGGGCTTATTCCTTTGGGACTATCCCTGGACAATTGTCCGCGACTGCTGAATAATTAGTGTAACTACATTCAGCAGAAACCCTTGGTACAGGGACCCTCTATTCGCAACTCGAGGACGCTTTTGGTGACGCGTTCGATTCCTAAAGATTCAAACCCGAACCGAACCATATTTTTCAGTTTCGATTTCTTCGGAATAGACCTGCAGGGCCTATGACAAAGCTACCGAACGCGTCATTTGGTTGCGAATAGAGGGTCCCTGCACCAAGGGTTTCTGCTGCATATGGTTACAATAATTAATAAGCATTCGCGGACAATTGTCCAGGGATGGTCCCGAAGGAATAACGGTGACTCTAGGATACCTGGTGACCTCTCAGATTATGCAGCCTCATCTTTGCATGCGGGGCTCTACAAGGACGGAGGAAACCTTTTTCCTATCTGCTCGTGGGAACAACAATGACACCACCAAAACACGAAAAAGTTGTAGATGCGGTTCAAAAAGATAGAACGCGCAAAGCAACCGACAATGTGTCGGCAAACAATGCCGATCATCCTAGAGTTCGGGGTGCTGAAAATAATTTAGATGGAAACACGACGACGAACCGGCGAAACGCCCACATTGAGTGGATGGATCAACTCAAGGATGACTTGATAGACTGCTTCGATGCCAGCATGATCCCTGTTCACTTGGCCTTCATGGCGCGTATGCACACTTTGTGGTGCCAAAAACACCCAGAGCTTCAGCACGTTTCGATTCGATTATTGCGAAATCAACGTGCCATCCTCTGGAAAAATGAATATGTACGCGGAGCACTTCCCCAACCGGTGCTTGATCAAGCTGCAGACAAAGATGAGGAAGCGACATTAAGACCAACCGCGGGACAAGATCCCGAAAACACTAAAGTTGAAAGAAGATACTGACGATATCATCCGCTGCAAGGAGTTTTGCGACAAGCTTGTAAAATCTGAGGAGGAATGTACATCAATCACTGCCGAAGAGGTGAAAAAAGCACTTGGAGGCACGAATAACTTTTCCGCTGATGGACCAGATTGTATCAAGAACTTCTGGTGGAAGAAGTTTACTTTTACACACCAACATTTGGCCCGCATATTCACCTCATATTTGAAGTCGGAGACGCCCATTCTGCAGTGGCTGGTGTTAGGACGCACTATACTCCTACCGAAAGAAGGCATCTTTTCCAACCCAGAGAATTACAGGCCAATAACTTGTTTGAACACGCTGTATAAGATCTTCACAGCTGTCCTAAACAACAGGATTGTTCGACGAATTGAGCCTGTGTGGCGAGAAATGTACGAACAACCTGGCTCGAAAAAAGGTATAGCAGGCTGTCGAGAGAGCCTTCTAATTGACAGGTGTGTCTGTAAAGATGCTGCAGCCCGTCAGCGCGTCCTGCCAATAACCTGGATTTACTACCGAAAAGATTTCAATTCAACCTCTCATAGACTTATCATCTGTCTGTTGGAAAGCTTGAAGGTGCATCCACACATAGTGAGATGCATAGACAGATTGATGCCTCGTTGGAAAACTAGATTTACTATCTCATCTAGAAATTATCGTGTGACAACAAACAATGTCACCTTACAGAGGGGCGTCTTTCAGGGTGATACCATGAGCCCTTCGCTTTTTTCCATCACATTTTTGCCTCTATCTCTCGCACTACAAAATTCTTCTGGATACTTCTGTGGCGACACTAATTAGAGCGAGCATAAGGTCACTCATGTATTTTATATTGATGAATTGAAGATCTATGTCTCTAGTAAAAGCAAACTTCAAACTGCTATAAATATCGTCAAGAAGTTCACATGAAAGATTGGGATGGACTTTGGATTGGACAAGTGTGCATAAATTAATCTGAAGGAAGGAACAATTAATGTCGTTCCCAAGGACCCTGAGCTTGTGGATATAAGTGTTATTACACATCCTAATACTAGAGAGACCTATACATACCTGAGTGTGCCTCAAAGCCGCATTCAGGACGTAACATCAGTGAGGGAGTCTCTCCGATGCGGATACAAGCATCTTTTTCGACAGATTTGATCTTCCAATCTGTCGGCGTTGAACAAAGTATCTACGACTAGCATGCTTGCCGTCCCGGTTTAATTTACTCGTTTGCGGTAGTTCAATGGCCGAGAACGAGAGATATCAATTCTTCCGTTCCGCGAGTATACATCTCACGCAGTTAAGGCAGATGCAGACTTCTGAATCTCCAATGTCTTCATAACCGAATTGTTCTAAGTACAGCTTACATCGTTGCAAATGGCAGCGGTCCTCTCCTAAAAATGGTCATTAGCAAAGGAGAGTTCCTCTACAAAAACCGCGGACCAGGCGGCCGAGACCCTTGACCTGAATTTTAACAACAGACATCAGAAAAATGCATAACTCCATCTACATGCTTCACTTCTAAAAGCCGAAGTAAAGAAACCAAAATTAGAAAAATTCCGCCAACAGCTACTCGGCAAGAAAATGCACGGAAACTTTCACAGAAATGGAGACAAACAGTGCTTGTCGAAGGAGCAAACTTTTTCTTTCCTCAGATCATCAGGGCTTAATTTAGGTACAGACGGTTTCATTCTCGCATGCCAGGGTGGTTTTATTTCCACCTTGGTATGCAGTGAACGCATTTTATGTTTAGATGTTCCCAGCGATAGATGTAAAGTGTGTAATGCACACGCTGAGTACCTAGAACACATACTATCCGGGTGTCCCACTCAAGCAAGAACGATGCATCTCTACAGACATAATGCGGACCTAAGAGTGGCTCTCGGCGGTGCGAAACTGTCACTGGTTCGTAACCTGAATGCCATACCCGCGTGCTAAAAATATGCCATCCTGTCGTTGTGATTTCATCGTACCCTGTGACTTTTACATGGCAGTTGCTCCCAGTGGGAGCCTGAGGTGGTTTTTTAACCCTTTTTTGTAATTATATATATAGTTTTTCATTATTATGTTTCTGTTGA
Source organism: Andricus curvator (assembly GCA_932195095.1). NCBI lineage: Eukaryota > Metazoa > Arthropoda > Insecta > Hymenoptera > Cynipidae > Andricus > Andricus curvator. The sequence continues at coordinate 5,099 of CAKNYM010044329.1, read as the reverse complement.
GAGTAAATAAAATATGAAGTTGTAGCATCATCGAAAAGACCAGGAAGACCTACCCAGAGGGTCGTAGTACCACCTGCCAATATAACAGACACGGAAACTGACGAAACCTACAAACCAAAAAGATTTAGACGACAGAAGCGAAAGGTTGTTTCTCGTTTCTTCAAAAGTTTTACTGAAAATATAATATATGTATATAATCAACATCTGTATTTCAACTTGAATCGTAACAAAATTAAAAAATCGAAATTGAAGTATGAATAATTTATGATTTAAAATTTGATCTTTGGAAACTTTTTAATTCAATTAGAAGCCTCATTAACACTTATGAATGTTCAGACTCTAATTATAAAATATCTTTAAAATATTTTGAAATTTTAACCATAAAAATGATTACGTTTTCCAATTAAATCGTAAGAAAAGAAAAAATTTCAAAATGGAAACAGTATTACTTGGACGACTTTTAATGAAAACCTTTCCAATATACATAATTTAAGATTGAAAGTTTCGTATGAATATAACTTTTAAATACACAATTCCACGATTCAAGCCACAAAGGAATGTAAGGAGACCTATCTAATGCATTTGATACTGTCGAACTTTCTCGGAACCTCAAAAGTTATCTTTTTCTTTCTCTTGCACATCAATATTTTAGTATGGCGATTTCGTTAACTATATTTTGCTTGAAGTCAACTACAATAAAGGAACCCGCACAAAATATGAGTAAAAGGCCTTTCGGTCAAATTCGCTATAACTTTGGGGAATAATTCTTGATGTGATTCTGATCAAAATTTGTCAGGGGCCTAACTCCCAATAATCAAGTTTTCAGGTATTAGAAGCTCCGGAAGGTGGTAGAGTGTGTTATTCTCTTGCTTGTGGTGACCGTTACCTACAAGTATATACTCCTTCACAACTGTAGTGTTATTCGTTTGGATTGGGTATAAAAAAGAGAGATCATGTATGCTTGTGTGGGAGTGTGTGTGTGTGTGTGTGTGTGAGGATGGGGGAGTATTTGCTGTGTGTCAGGGTGTGCAGACAGTTCGTGTTTCGGTTGAGGATGAGTCAGAGAGTGCATCTGTAAGTTAGAAGGGTGGATAACTGTGTAGAAGAGTGAGTAGGGGGGGGGGGTTGATATGTGTAAACATTAGGGGGGGGTTGTTAAGAGTACTACTTATAGTAGTACTATATACTAGTACTTATACTAGTACTATATATCTACTTAATGGCCGAGGAAGTACAAGTCTCAGCGAAAAGTTAATGAAGATCTAAAGATCTCTCGAAAAAGAGTTAATGAGTGCGATTGAAAATGAGGAAAAGGGGTTGAAGTGTAGGTTGAAGGGAGAGCGTAGGAATAATTACTTGTGTGTGATACGTGTGAGTGTTATTTTGTACTTTGGAAGTCAATTTGTGTAAGCATTGAATATGTTGGGCATGTGCCAGTGTGGAAGGTGATTAATATACTGTCTGTTGGTGTGAAGATGATTGGTGTGTTGTCTGTGACTGGGTACATGAAAGTGTATGTATGCATGATGGAAGTACTGGATTAGTACGACAGTGAGTAAGGTTGAAGTGTGTAACACGTATGTGCGGGAAGTGTTGTTTTCTTGAGTGACTGTGTGACAGGATTAACTCCAAAGGTGGTAGAACTTCGAACCCTTAAACTAACACTCACACGTATTCACGCACGCACATCCATATTATATAGCACAAAAGTAATCAACCCTATGTCCTCATTTCAACCTACGCTTCAACAATTCTTCCTCATTTTCAATCGCACTCATCAAAACCCTCTATTTCTTCTGAGACTTGCACTTACTCACCCATTTAATACATAACCCCTCCCTCCCTTTCTTTTTAACATCATACTAACCCCTTGAACCTCCCACATAACAATCTCTTCCAACATAGCCAATCATATACACCAACTTCCTCTCTTAATACTCTCTAACATATCATCACACAAAACACGAACTATCTTCACACCCTTTACACACAACAAAAACCCCCTCGCTCTCACGCGCACTCACACATAAGCACACATGATTTCTCTTGTTCATACCCAATCACACATGAATAACACTACACTTGTGAAGAAGTAAATACTTGTAGGTATCAGTCACCACAAGCACGAGAAGAACATACTCTACTACCTTCCGAAGCTTCTAATACTTGAACTTTTGATTATTGGCGGTTATGCCCAAAACAAATTTTGATCAACATCACATCAAGAATTATTCCCCGAAGTTATAGCGAATTTGACCGAAGGGCTTTTCACTCATATTTTGTGCGGGGTCCTTTAAAATATTTCAGAAAATTTTGTATCACTTTGAAAAAATCTTAAAATTAATGTCTTCAAAGTTTTGAGATTTCTTCAGGACGCACAGTCGTCAAAACCCAGAATTTACTATTCATACTCCCCTACAGACTCTATTTCTAAGTGTAATTATCTATTATCTTTATTCATATTCCATTGAGTTATTTTGCTGCTTATTAAATTAAGGATTATTGTAAGCAAATTATTAGACAATTGTGCAACTATAACAGTTTTTAACATAAAACTATGATTTTTACTGTCTTGAAGTTTGAAACACACACACACA
>CAKNYM010044328.1:32549-44483 GCA_932195095.1 Andricus curvator | reverse complement strand
GTTGGATGGGGGTAATATCTAGGAAGAGCGGGTGTATGTTGATGGGAAGGGAAAGGTGATGAGGGGGAAGATGTGGTAGGGTGGGATAATGAGTGAGGTCGGGGTCTAGGGAAGGGTTAGCATAGTGGTAATATGTTGGAGATAGGTTGAAGGGAAGGGAAAGAAGTTGGGAGGGAAATGAGTGGGGATGGAGTAAGGAAAATAGCGCGGGTAGGGTGATTGGAAGCGAATGAAAATGAGGGGAATTAAGGGGGGAGAATAAGAAGTGAATGGAGGGGGTTCCTATTCTTATTGACACAACTGGTCGAGAATATGGGAAAGTTGCGATGGATGTGTAATGTACAAGCCTAAATCAATAAGCGATTCGGCAAGCATCGCAAATCGCGTAAAGTTGAGCCATCCGCATTCATATCAGCATGCTTTACGAGCGCGACAGTCCTCGCTTAGTGTCTCAATATTCAGATACTATCAGCCATCGTGTCTTCCCATTCGATTTCTTCCTTACTCCAGGGGCACTTCCGCCCCGGAGTCCCGGAGGCTGCAGAGGATCTCAGATCTGCTGACACTGCGAGAGTACTCCTCTCATCGAAGACCCTCCCACACCATCAGCTCCTTTTCAGAAACACCCTTTTACACTCGACGTACCCTTGAGCACTTCGCGTCTCACACTCTTAGGTGGCATGCTGGATTTTTGTCCTATCCACCCCCGTATGAGGAAAAATTGTGGAAAAGAAACGTCACGTCTCCCTTCGATCACGCTGAGGAGCATGCTTGTCTGAGATCAAGCAGAAACAATCGACCTACTGTCAGCGACGAAAAGAATGCTACATTGCCACCCCCGTGGGCTTACCCCTGTGAAAGGAAAAAGAAAAAATGTGGAGAATGCCATTTGGAAAAGTGAATATTGTGGGGGTTAAATGCTATTTGAGAGGATTGTGACGATGAGGGGTGGCGTTGACAGTTTTTGTTTTAAAAGGTTGTCACTTTGAAATTGAGAAATGGTAGTTGAAGGGTTTCCAATTTTAGGCCATGCAAAGTTAATACACTTTTGGTGGATTGCATGCCGAACACTCACAAACCAGACTTGACATCATCGTTTTTTTTTTATTTTACTACTTATTTGTTTGGTAAAAAAAAACATACTTTGACAAAGATTTTAATTTAAAAAAATATATATTGCACTTTTTATATTTTTGATACTTTCTGAGTCTCTAAAACACGAATTGCTCAGGCTCAATGAAGGCTGTACAGCTTAGCTCAGTTTCAATCTAATTAACTGTAACTTTTTCATTAGTAATTTTTTAAATTAAATTCATTCAGAAAAAAGATCTTCTGTTTTCGCTCCGCTGGGATTCGAACGCCGGGTCAACTGATTTTTGGTTAGGTGCTCTAACCTCTAAGCTACTAGAGAGATCGGAAGAAGAATCCTTTTTCTGAAACACGCTTTATTTTGCAAGATGTTCTGTTTTAATTCAAGTCAATTTTTACTAGGAACCTGTATTATCATCGGAGATGGTAAGAACCAATCAGAAGAGAAATCTTTTCACACACTTGTGAAAATGGAAATCTACAAAATCGATCAAAGTTATCTCCTTCAATACACGAAATCTTTGACGTCTTCTCAGACTAGATGGAGCTATACATTACAAAATTTTTAAAATAAATTTATTCAGAGAAAAGATCTTCTCCTTTCGCTTCGCTGGGATTCGAACGGCAGGTCAACTGATTGCCGGTCAGGTGCTCTAACCACTAAGCTACCAGAGAGATCGGAAGAAGAATCCTTTTTCTTTCCTTTTTAATTAAATTTTTTTTACATTTATAGCTCCATCTAGCCTGAGAAGACGTTAAAGATTTTCTGTATTAGAGGAGATAACGGGGGGAGGGGGCGGGGGGATTAAGAGGAGATTTCGGGAATTTTTTATTTTAAATATTTTAATTTTTAGGAAATTTATTATATGAACAGTTTTTGCTAGGAAACAATAATACAAAATAAGAAATTGAGAAAAAAAATTGTGTTCAATCTAAGTAGTATGGCAACAGGAATACGCACAGTAAGAAAAAAATGACTTTGTTGGTTCAATATCATAAAATAAACAAAAAAATTGGTTATAAACAAATTATTTGTTGAAAAAATGTTTTCTACGATTTCACATAATTATACGTTTTTTTAAGTTATATTGCAAGAAATTTGAATGGAAACAATATGATATTCGAAAATTTTGTTCTTAAGATTATAATTGTTTATATTATAAACAAATTTAATGAACAAATGCAGTATTCAGGCATTTATCGACAGAAAACTTCGTTTTTTTTTCGATGTAAAATTTGTTTAATTAGGAACTTTATGATAATTTTAGCAAAATCCATAATTTTTTTATTGATCTTATAATTTTATTAAACAAATTTAATAAAAAAATTGATTATTTGGGCATTTATCGGCAGAAAATTTCGGTTTTTTCAATTCCAGTCTTTTCAGTTGGGAACTTCAATTCAATTTCAGCAACATTCATAATAAGTTGATAAATTTTATGATTTTTCAAAACAAATTTAGTAAACAAATGCATTAATCAGGCATTTGTCGATGGAAAAATTATTCTTTTTCGATGTCAGTCTTGTTAATTGGGAACTTATTGATAATTGCAGCAACACTCATAATTGGTTGATAAATTTGATGATTTCTTTAAACAAATTAAATGAACAATGAATTATTTTGACATTTCTCTATGGAAATACTCATCTTTTTCAATAATTTTTGAAAATGTTTTTAAAAAAATATAAAATTTATTAACCAATTAGGAATTTTCCTGAAATCATCATGAAGTTCCGAATTAAAAATACTGACATCGAAACAAAACAAATTTTTCCGTTCACAAATGCCCCAATTATGCATTTGTTTATTGAATTTGTTTAAAAAAAACAACATAAAATTGATCCAAAAATGATGAATTTTGCTGAAAATCTCATGAAGTTTCTAATTAAAAAAGTTGAAAAAGAAAAAAACGAATTTTTATTTTGACAAATGCCTGATTAATGCATTTGTTTATTAAATTTTTTGAAAAAAATCATAAGATTAATCAACAAATTATGAATTTTGCAAAAATTATCATAAAGTTCCTAATTTAAAAAAATTAACATCGAAGAAAACGAGTTTTTCTGTTGAAAAATGCCTGATTACTGCATTTGTTCATTTAATTTGTTTATAATAGAAACAATTATAATCTTAAGAGAAAATTTTTTAAATATAATATTGTTTCCATTCAAATTTCTTGCAATATAACTTTAAAAAAACGTATAATTATGTAAAATCGTAGAAAATATTTTTTCAACAAATAATTTGTTTATAAATTTCTTTTTTCGTTTATTGTATAATATTGGAACATCTGAAACTAATGTTACTTTATAAAACTTAGGCGATTTCAACTATTTTCCTGTTATTGACGAGCACCGGGAACGTCAAATAGAAAAAATGGCCATTATTTTCGTCATATTTGTTTATTTATAAAAAAAAAAAAAAACCTAATTCACAAATGAGACTCGACAACTCTCTTAGGACTCTGGTCAGCTTTTTTTCCAAAATTTTTTGGTTCAAATCGGTCAATATTTGTGGGCTGTACGTTATTTTGAACCAAACAAGTAATTTTTTTCCCACTGTGCTACGGTGACACCAATTCTGTTCCGAGCTAAAGAACAGTAAACCAGCGACTGGTCACTTACCGACAGAAGATAAAGGTTCGTGTCCGTGCTAAAATGCCACCAGTAGATAAGTTGTTACCTGTAATGTAAAGTGGCGTCTTAGCATGGACAAGAACCATTACCTTCTGTCGGTAGATGACCAGACGCTGTTTTTCATTCGCTTAGCTCAGAACAAAACCGGAGTCACGTCGCGTCGCCCTGTTGCTATACTACTAATTTAGAATTTTTTGAAAATATGCAAAAAACATGTTTTTGGATTGAGTTGAATGCATACACTTTTGCAGAAAGTTAAATAAGTTGTACCTGCATTTTTACATCCTCATCAGAGAAGGTATTTTGTAATTTTGATTTGTATAAAATTTGACCCCCCCCCCTCCCGTTTTTGTCAAATTTTCACGTTTTGAGACCCTCTGAACCCAAAAAACAAGTTTTTAGGAATGTTTCTGTCTGTATGTCTGTCTGTGAGCACGGTAACTTTTGAAGAAATTGAGAGATTGGATTGGGCTTTGGTATACTCTTCAAGTGTCCTAAAATGAAGGTCAAGTTCTTTAGCCAGCCATTTTGGATGAAAATTCAAAAAGTGAGCGCATTTTCAAAATTTTTTTTTGAAATTTAAAAATTCTATGTACGGTTATTAGTAGTATTCTAAAAGACCAACAATTTATCCTCACGACCTTTTTTGATTAAAAAAAAATTACCGGAGTTATAGCATTTACAAAATTCCAAAAAACAAAGGAAAATGAACATTTTTAGCCAAACAGCGCACGATATGAAAAAATATCACAGATAGAAAAACTTTGATTTTGAACAACCTACAAGATTATCATGAAAACATTTTGAAGTTTCTTGAAAAATCGAAAATTCAAATTTTGACCGCACAAAAAATAATGCAAAATCAAAAATTCTATTTTGCGGTCGAACTATACAAGATACGAAAAAACATGAACGAACAAAAATTGTGTACTCAAAAAAGATCTACAAATTTGTTACAGATCACTTTTTGATAGGATGCGGATTTTTTGTTTTATTCGTAAAAAACTGCATTAAAAATAGAAAAAATGAATTTCTAGACAAACGAGACAAGATACGAAAAAAATAAATGAACAAAATTTGTTCTCCCAAAAAAGAGCTACACACTTGTCATCGATATTTTTGATCAGACGCGTCGTTTTTGTTTTAATCGTAAAAAAAACATTAAAAATAAAAAAAAAATTTTTTGGAAAACGGCACAAGGTACGAAAAACAATTAATAATCAAGAGTTGTTCACCCAAAAAGGATCTAAAAATTTGTTATCGATAATTTTTAGAGAGAACGTGTAGATTTTCTTTCAATCGTAAAAAACAAGATTGAAAAAAAAAATTAAACTTTTGGAAAAACGACATAAGAGACGAAAAAAAATGAGAAGGCAAAAATTGTTCAACCAAAAAAGATCTACAAATTTGTTATAAGCTCTTGTCATAGAAATATAATAGAAAATTAAAATTATTTTTAAATTCAAAGCGATATACTGAAATAAAATTAAAAATCAGCAGGTATACCGAAAAGATTGATTTTTAAAATAAATTTTCCAATGATAGTCTATATCATACTTTAGAATGTACAAAACGATAATGTTAAATTACAACTTTAAAAAAAAAACTTTGCAGCCACATTATCATTAACATATATTTAATAAAAAAGATCTTTTTCCAAAGAGGGCTTAGGTGATGATTTCAAATTTCGGTAAATTGCTAATGTAGGGGAGGGGAAGTAGGAAGGAGTGGGGAGGTAGAGAGTGGAAATGGAAATATGAGTGGAAAGGGGAAGTAGAGGAAGTTTAGGAAAGTGTTCAGGGTGAGGGGAAGGGAATGAAAAGAATGTGTGAGTGATAGGGAAAAGAGTAGGTGTAGGATGAGTGGAAAGAAAGAAAAAGAGAGTGGGAGTGAGAGTGCGTATAGGATAGATGGAAAGAAAGGAGAAGGGAGTGGGAATGGGTGTAGAATTGGTGGACAGAAAGGAGAAGAGTGTGAGCGTAGGATGGGTGGAAATAAAGAAGAAGGATGTGTGTGTAGGATAAGTGGACCGAAAGGAGAAGGGAGTTGGAGTGGCTGTAGGATGGGCGGACATAATGAAGAAGGGAGTGTACGTAGGATGTTTCGAATAAAAGATGTAGGAGGGGTCGTGGTAGGATGAGGGGAAGGAGACGAAAAGGATGTGTGAGTGATGGAGAAAAGAAAGGTGTAGGATGAGTGGAAAGAAAGAAGGGAGTGGGAGTGAGAGTGAGAGTAAATGTAGGGTGGGTGGAAAGAAAGGAGAAGGGAGTGGGAATGGGTGTAGAATTAACGGGCAGAAAGGAGAACGTTATGTTTGCAGGGTGGGTAGACCGAAAGGAGAAGGGAGTTGTAGTGGATGTAGGAAGGGCAGACAAAATGGAGAACGCAACGTATGTAGGATGTTTGAAATGAAAAACGTAGGACGGGTTATGGTTGGGTGAGGGGAAGGGAAGGAAAAGGATGTGGGAGTTACATGGAAAATAATGAGTGTAGGGTGAGTGGAAAGTCAGTGTTGGATGGCTAGACAGAAAGGAAAAAGTAGTGTATGTAGGATGAGTGGACAGAAAGGAGAACAGAGTGTGTGTAGGATGGGTGGACAGATAGGAGAAGGAAGTGTGTGTAGGATGGGTGGACAGAAAGGAGAAAGGAGTGGGAGTAGGATGGGTAGACATAAAGGAGAAGGGATCTTATGTAGGATAAGTGGACAAAAGGAGAAGGGAGTGTCTGTAGGATGGATGGACAGAAAGGACACAATTGGACGAAAAAAGGGAATCTTGCGATGGATGTGTAATGGATAAGCAGGGTATTCATGAAAAATTGATCCTCTGCAATAATTAAACCTCTGTAAAGCTGAATATTGTTCCTCTCTTCACAATAAAAACACCCCTTTCAATCTCCCTCCTAATATTTTCATTTTTTAATCAGACCTGCCAGACGATGTCGGATTCTGAAAGCAGTATGGACAGTTTCATAGTGATGGAAAGGACTATGAGCGAGGAAGTCGGTGAGCCAATGCCCACTGTTAGGAACAATGGAGATAACGACAAGCTCGAGGAATACGAGAAGCTTCTTCGATCGATGATGGAATCTCGTGGTCCTTCTCTCGAAGAGGAGGAGGGGTCTCCGGAGGAAGGAAGCGATGACAAGATTGCAGGTATTCCCAATCTCGAATATTTGAAAAGACTAAATCCACCCTCTTTCAGCAACAGGGTTGCAAAATCCCAAATATCGACTTGAAAGGACTTTAACAAAGAATTTTAGTTAGGATCAAAATTACTGATTAAATATTTCTCTATACATTTTATTTTATGGGGCCCTTCAAAAAATACGTTACACTGTCTGGAGGGTAGGGAAAGGGGTAAGAGTTTGTGACGATATAAGACTATAATTATAATTTACAAGCAAAGCATCTAAATGTAGACTTCATTCTCTTTCCCCTATTCCCCTCTTTACCCCTTTTTAAAATAATTCCTCTTTTTCCCCCTATTTTTAAGAAACTTTCCCTTTTCTGAATTAACAGAACCTAACTAGAAAATCCAACTATTTTTCGTTAAAAGTTAATTTTTTTTAATTCAAATGTCTACTATTATATTTTTTGTTAAAAATTCATTTTATTGTTAGAATATTGTTGAAAATTCTTTTTTGTTTGGTCGAAAGTTAACTTTCTTTTCACTGATAATTTGACTACTTTATTTTTTGTTAAAAATTGATCGTTTTTAGTTCAAAATTTAATTATTACATTTTTCATTAAGAATTAATCTTTTTTCGTTGAAAATTTATTAATTTATTTTAAACAAAAGAATGTCTTTTCTACTATAAAAGATGGCTTTTTAACAAAATACTTGAATTTTCAACAAAATAATTAAATTTTTAACATAATAGATGAATTTTCAACCTAAAAATATAAATTCCCAACAAAAAGTGTCATAGTTTATATTTCAATCAAAAAACATGGAATTTATACCAAAACAAAGTTTTTTAAAACCAAAAAGACGAATTTTCAACAAATAAAGATTTTTCACTAAAGAAAGAAAATTTTACCTAAATTGTTGAACCTTCAAGCCAAAAGTCGAATTTTCTCTACAAAAATTGAATTTACAAACAAAAAATATGACTTCAGCAAAAAATTATTTCTCCACGAAACTGATACATTTTTACCCAACAAAAGTGAAATTTTAAACCAAGAAAATGATTTTTTTTTACCAAAAAAGGAGAATTTTCAACTAAAAAAAATCAATCTTAGGAAATTAAAAAATTACATTTTCAGTTAAGAAATTAATTTTAAACCAAAAAAAAAGACTTTTTCACTAAACAGTTAAATTTTTAACCAAAGACATAAGCCTTCAATCAAAAAAATAAATTTTTAACAATGCTGTTTAACTTTTACCCAAGTAGTTGAATTTTCAATTTAAAAAGATTAATTTTCAACAAAATAGTTGAACTGTCAACCAAAGAGTTGAATTTTCAGCTTAGAATATAAATCTTCAAAAAAAAATTTATTTATAAATCAAAAAGATAAATTAAAAAAAAATAGTTGAATTTTCTGTTAAAAAAGATTTTAGTTGACTTTTCACGATCAAAATATGATTTTTTAACCAAGAAATAAGTTTCGACAAAGAAAAATGAATTTTCAATACAAAAAGACGAATTTTAATAAAAAAGGACCATTTTTTTTAAAGTTGAACTTTCACCCAGAAAAGCTTTCAGTTCATTTTTTAACACCAAAATATGAATTTTACACAAAAAGTAAATTTTCTACGAAATAGTTAAATTTTCAACAAAACATTAGAATTTTTAACCAAAAGTATGACTTTTTAACAAAATAGTTTTATTTTCAACCAAATAGTTGCATTATTATGCAAGAAAGATGAAATTTCTCTTAAAACAGATGAATTTTTAATTAAAAAAAAAAAAATATTAAATTTAACCAAAAAGTAAATTTTCTACAAAATAGTTAAATTTTCAACAAAACAGCAGAATTTTCAATAAAAAAGTATGAGTTTTCAATAAAATTGTTAAATTTTCAACAAACAGTTGCATTTTTGTCCAAGAAAAATGAAAATTCTACTAAAACAGGTGAATTTTTAAATCAAAACGACAAATTTTCAAAAAAAGAGTTGAATTTTCATCACAAAGGATTTCAATAGACTTTTCTACAGAAAAATATAAATTTTAAACAAAAAGTAAATTTTCTAGGAAATAGTTGCATCTTCAACAAAACAATTGCATTTTTGTCCAAGAAAGATGCAATATTTCTACTAAAAAAAGTTGAACTTTTAAAATAAAAAGACAAATTTTCAGAAAAAATATTTCAGTTGACTTATTAGCAACCAAATATGAATTTTAAACAAAAGGTTAATATTATACGAAAAGAGTTGAATTTTTAACCCAACAAGACGAATCTTTAACAAAAGAGTTTAAATTGCAAAAAAAATTATGTCTTTTCAAGAAAATTGTTGAATTTTCAACCAAATAATAAAATTTATAACTAAAAAGATAATTTTCAGGAGAAAGTTTTTGCGAATTTGCACAAATTACGTAAATGAGTGAAGGACCCCCTCCCCCCTACTGTAACAAATCGTAACAAAATGTCTTATAGTACTATATAATATAATAACAAAATATAATACAATAATAAAAATTATTAATAACACCAAATAATGATAATTTTTCGAAAATATATATAATATCCTTTTTGTCGGTAAGAAAGTTATTTTTCCCTTACCATCAAACCAACAAAAAAATTATTATATGTTATTATTATTAATTTTTATTATTGTATTATATTATATTATTATATTATATATTACTATAAGCGACGAAGACGCAATACCTGCTGATTTTAATGATTTTATTCAACTTGTACCTAGATTGGGTGACTGCAATCCGGCATACAGTGTTAGCTGGCGTGTTGCATTTTACAGGCGCAAAAGACCGCTCAATGTTCAATTACAAAAAAAAAAGAACCAGAAAATTTTTCAAAAAAATCGCTTTGCTCCCGCGAGTAAAATTGCCTTTAGATTATGTGGTTAAAATATTACATTGAACAATTAATACTCGTAGATGTATTATGTATGTGGCGAAAACCCAAGTTGTTTCGATCCCCTTAAGCTTTTCTCATATTAGATTAAATATGGCACCTATACATTAATTTTTTTCAATTTTCAATTTTTTTCTCAATTTTAGATAGAAATCAGTGGTTGAGATTGAATATGAGTTTTGAGTACGGATCAATCAACTTGTTCCATCGAAAACAATTATATTTCGATACACCGTGCGGTATTCGTTCAATTTATTTCCGATCCAATAAATTGGAAATTCAGACTATATCTGCACTTTAATATCATTCATTCGCAGCTTTGACATGGGCATCTTTTATCTTATTCGAAAAATTAAAAATAAATAATCTCACGATTTAAATTAACAAAAATTAACAATAATAATTTTATCATGACTGAGGTGCAAAAATTCAAAAAATTTTGAATGATCTTGTGGGTAGCAGTAATTTGAAAAATTGTGGAAAAACTTTGAATTTGTGGATATTTGTGAAATTTTTTTAAATCTTTGGAAATACCTTGAAATATTGAAAATCTTTTCAAATCTTCAAAATTGTTTGAAATCTCTCAATTCTTGTGAATAAATTATTTGGAATATTATAAAATTCCTTCAGAATCCCGTAATGATTAATTGAATCTGAGGATATTCCTTGAAATTCCTTGAAATTCTTTAATCTTTTAAAACTTCCTTGGAGTTCTTTAAAATACCCTAGAATATTTCCAACCCTTTGAAATCTTTTGAAATTTTTTGATTTTTTTTTAAAGTTCTTGAAAAATCCTAGGAATCTTTAAAAATATCCTAAAATCTTCATCTTTTAAAATTCCTTCAATTCTTTAAAAATATTACAAAATCTTTGAAATTCCTTACAAAATTTTTAATCTTTTGAAACTTCCTTGGAATCCTTTAAAATAGGTACCCTGAAATAGGAGCTAAAATATTTTCAATCTTTTAAAATATTTTGAAATCCCTTGATTTTTTTTACAGATTTTAAAAAGTCCTTGGAATCTTTGAAAATTTCCTGAAACCTTTAAAATCCTTTGAAATATCTTAAAATTTTTCGGAATCTTTTAAAATAACCTAAAAATTTTCAAATCCTTTAAAATCACTTGAAATTCTTCGGAATATTAAAAATCTCTTTGAATTTTGGGAATGCTTTGAAATCACTCAATTCTTGTGAATAATTCTTAAAGATTTCATTAAAATATTATAAAATCCCTTGAAATCCCGTGAAGCTCCATGAAATCTGATGTCATTCCTTGAAATTTTTTAAACCTTTTGAAAACCCCTTGGAATTCTTTAAAATACCCTAAAATAATTCCAATCCTTTGAAATCTTTTGAAATTCCTTGAAATTTTTTGAAGATCTTGGAAAATCCTTGGAATCTCTAAAAATGCCCTAAAATCTTTAAAATATTTTGAAATCTCTTGAAAATCTTTGAAATCCTTTAATATACCCAAATTTTTTTTAAATTCTTTTAAAATTTTCAAAATCTCTGGAAATACCTTGAAATATTGAAAGTCTCCTTCTAAATATTTGAAATGCTTAGAAATCTTATAGTTATTGTGAATAAATTCTTTGAAATCTTTTGAAGATCCTGGAAATTTTTTGAAGATCTTGAAAAATCCTTGGAATCTCTAAAAATCTTTAAACTCCTTCGAAATATCTTGAAAATCCTTGAAATCCTTTGAAATATCTTAAAATTTTTTTAATTCTTTAAACATTTTCAAAATCTCTGGAAATACCTTGAAATATTGAAAATCTCCTTAAATATTCGAAATCTTACAGTTATTGTGAATAAATTCTTTGAAATCTGTTGAAGATCCTTGAAATTATTTGAAGATCTTGAAATTCTTGGAAGATCTTGAAAAATCCTTGGAATCTCTAAAAATACCCTAAAATCTTTAAAATCCTTTGAAATATCTCGAAAATCCTTTGAAATATCCTGAAATTTTTTTAATTCTTAAAAAATTTTCAAAATCTCTGGAAATACCTTGAAATATTGAAAACCTCCTTAAATGTTCGTGATCTTACAGTTAGTGTGAATAAATTCTTTGAAATCTTTTGAAGATCCTTGAAATTTTTTGAAGATCTTGAAATTTCTTGAAGATCTTGAAAAATCCTTGGAATCTCTAAAAATACCCTAAAATCCTT
>CAKNYM010044328.1:16758-27652 GCA_932195095.1 Andricus curvator | reverse complement strand
AATTGACAGCCAAATAGTTTAATTTTCAACTTAAAAAGATAAATTGATAGCCAAATAGTTGAATTTTCAACAAAAAATATAAATTTTCAAATCCAAAAATGGAATACTTACATTTCTAATTATAAAAATTAACTTTTTACAAAAAAAAAACGAATTTTCAACCAAAGAGATAAATTTTCAACTAAAATTATAAATCTTCAAAAGGAATAATTAGATTTTCAGTTAAAACATACATTTTTAACAAAAAACAACGGTATTTCCACAAAATAGTTAAATTTTCAACAAAATATGTAAATTTTTAAGGTAAAAAATTATCTTTTTGTAAAAAAAATAATATTTAGTAAAAAAAATTAATTTTTAGTAAAAAAAGTTAATTTTCAAAAAAAAAAAGAATTTCCAAAAAAGGAAACGAATTTTCAACAAGATAGCTCAACTTTAACAAAAAAGTTCAATTTTCAAGTAGAAAGAAGAATTTTCAAGCAAAAAGAATAATTTTTTTATCAAAAAACACGAATTTTAAACAAACTACGTGAATTTCTAACAAAATAGATGAATTTTCAAAGCCAAAAATGGAATACCTAATTATAGAAATTAATTTTTTGCAAAAAAAAAAAAAACAAATTTTCAACCAAAGAGATAAATTTTCAACTAAAATTATGAATCTTCGAAAGGAATAATTAGATTTTCAGTTAAAAAATACATTTCCAACAAAAAACAAAGGAATTTTCACAAAATAGTTAAATTTTCAACAAAATATAAAAAATTTGAAGGTAAAAAATTTTTTTTTTGTAAAAAAATAAATTTTTAGTAACAAAAAAATATTTAGTAAAAAAAATAAATTTTTAGTAGAAAAAAATAATTTTTAGTAAAAAAAATTAATTTTCAACAAAAAAAAAAGAATTTCCAAAAAAAGAAACGAATTTTCAACAAGATAGCTCAACTTTAACAAAATAGTTCAATGTTCAAGTAGAAAGAAGGATTTTCAAGCAAAAAGAATAATTTTTTATCAAAAAACACGAATTTTAAACAAACTACGTGAATTTCTAGCAAAATAGATTATTTTTCGGAAAATAGTTAAAATTTCAACAAAATAGTTGAAGTTTCAACAGAATTGTTCAGTTTTCAATCAAAAAGATAAATTTTCAAAGCCAAAAATGCAATACCTAATAATAGAAATTAATTTTTTGCAAAAAAAAAACGAATTTTCAACCAGAGATCAATTTTCAACTAAAATTATGAATCATCATAAGGAATAATTAGATTTTCAGTTAAAAAATACATTTTCAACAAAAAACAACGGTATTTCCGCAAAATAGTTAAATTTTCAATAAAATATTTTAATTTATGAGGTAAAAAATTCTTTTTTTGTAGAAAAAATTAATTTTGTGTAAAAAAAATAATTTTTAGTAAAAAAATTTAATTTTCAAAAAAAAAAAAAAAAAAAAAACAATTTCAAACAAAAAGAAACGAATTTTCAACAAGATAGCTTAACTTTACCAAAATAGTTCAATTTCCAAGTTGAAAGAATAATTTTCAAGCAAAAAGAATAATCTTTTTATCAAAAAACACGAATTTTAAACAAACTACGTGTATTCATAACAAAATAGATGAATTTTCAAAAAATAGTTAAAATTTCAAAAAATTAGTTAAATTTGTAACAAAATCGTTCAGTTTTCAATCAAAAAGATAAATTTTCAAAACCAAAAATGGAATACTTACATTCCTAATTATACAAATTAATCTTTCATCAAAAAATAGGAATGTCAAATAAACTACGTGAATTTCTAACAAAATAGATAAATTTTCAAAAAAATAGTTAAAATTTCAACAAATTAGTTGAATTTTCAACAACATTGTTCAGTTTTCAATCAAAAAGATAAATTTTCGAAACCAAAAATGGAATACTTACATTCCGAATTATACAAAATAATTTTCTGCAAAAAAAAAACGAATTTTCAACTAAAGAGATAAATTTTCAACTAAAATTATGAATCTTCAAGAGGAATAATTATATTTTCAGTTAAAAAATACATTTTCAACAAAAAACAACGGTATTTCGACAAAATAGTGAAATTTTCAACAAAATATTCAAATTTTTAAGGTCAAAATTATTTTTTTTGTAAAAAAATCAATTTTCAGTAAAAGAATAATATTTAGTAAAAAAAATCAATTTTTAGTAAAAAAAAAATATTTAGTGAAAAAAATTAATTTTCAAACAAAAAAAAATGAGAATAAAAAAAAAAAAAAGAAAAAATGTTCAAGCAAAAAAAGAAACGAATTTCCAACAAAATAGCTCAACTTTACCAAAATAGTTCAATTTTCAAGTAGAAAGAAGAATTTTCCAGAAAAAATAGATGATTTTTCAAAAAATAGTTAAAATTTCAACAAAATAGTTAAATTTTCAACAAAATTGTTCAGTTTTCAATCAAAAGGATGAATTTTCAAGCAAGAGTCCTAATTTTGCATAACAAAAGAGATTGCAACTAATTAAATTAATTTTCAAATAAAAAGGACAAATTTTCACCAAAAATGAAATAGTAAAATTTTCAGGTAAAAAATTAGTTTTTAGTAGAAAAAATTAATTTTCAATGAAAAAAATGAGTTTACAATAAATTAGTTCACTTTTAAACCAAACGATTTTGAACTGAAATCAAGAATATTCAACCAGCGAAATAAATTTTCAACAAAGTAGTCAAATTTTCAATCAAGTACTTGAATTTTCAACTAGAAACGATAATTTTTCAACTAAAAATGGAATAATTAATTTTTCAGTTGAAAAAAAATTTCAACCAAACCAAAAAAAATTTTCAAAATATGGTACAATTTTCAAACGAAGGATTAATTTTCTACCAAAATAGTTGAATTTTCAACTCAAAAAGAAGAATTTCCAACAAAGCAGTCGAATTTTCAACCACTGAATAACTTTTTAACCAAACTTTTAAATTTCCTACAAGGTAGATTAATTTTTCACCAAGTAGTTTAATTTTCAAACAAAAAAGATGAGTTTGTGAAGATAAATGTAATATTTGATATTTCAAACAAGAATGATTTTAATTTAAATTTAAAACAATTGAATTCAACTAAAAATACGTATTTTTAAGAAAATAGTTGAATCCTCAGGCAAAAACGGATCAATTTCAACTACAAAAGTTTTAACCAAAAAATATGAAATTTTTATCAAAATATTTAAATTTTCAAATAAAAAAGACGAATTTTCAACCAAAAAAGAAACAAATTTGTCATCAAAATAGTTCAATTTTTTATCAAACCATTTTCAACTAAAATCAAGAATCTTCAATCAAAAACAATTATTTATCAACAAAATAGTTTAATTTTCCAACAAGTACTTGAATTTTTAGCTAGAAACAATAAATTAAAAACTAGAAACAAAAAACAAAACAGGCAAATTTTCAACCAAAAAATGACTCTTTAACCAAACTGTTAAATTTTCAACAAAAGAGATAAATCTTTAACCAAAAAATGAACTTTTATCTAATTAGTTCAACTTTCAACCAAACAGTTAAATTTTTGACCAAGAAATATAAATTTTTAACAAAATAGTTGAATTTTAAACAACGTTAATGAATTTTTAACCAAATAGAATTTTCAACAAATCTAAATAAATTCAGAACCAAAATTATAATATCCGACTTTTCAATTAAAAAAAGTACCTTCAAACCAAAAATTGGGTTCATTAATTCAGTTCGCATTTAAGCGAAAAAGTGAGAAAAGGGGAAAAGTTAGGAGTTTCTTGAAAACAGAAAAAATATGTGTTAGCAAATTAATGGGGCCTGGCGTGGGACTGCGAGGGATGAACGTATTATCAATTTAAAGTCAAGAAAATAAAGATTCTAAAATTATAAAGGTTAAAAACAATCGATATTTTAAAGCAGACATGTCCAGCTAAGGGAAATTCCCGCAGGGAATACAAGTTCCGCACCCACCACTATTTATTCTGGAGAGCGGGAGTAAAGGCTTGCCTCTACCACCACTCCCGCTCTCCAGAAGAAATAGTGGTGGTCGCGGAACATGTGTTCCCGGCGGGAATTTCCCCGAGCTGGGCATGCCTGTTTTGAAAGGCTAGTCATGATTATTCCAATTTACTCTAATTATATTTTGAATTGATCCAATCCAACTATGATCCAAGCTCCGGGAGAGGTAGTAGAGGCTTGCCTCCACCACGACTCACGCTCTCCAGAAGAAATAGTGGTGGTCGCGGAACATGTGTTCCCAGCGGGAATTTTCCTTAGTTGGGCATGTTTGTTTTAGAAGGCTAGTCGTGATTATTTCAATTTACTCTAGTTATAATTTGAATTGATCCAATCCAACTATGATCCGAGCTTCGGGAGAGGTGGTAGAGGCTTGCCTCTACCACGACTCCCGCTCTCCAGAAGAAATAGTGGTGGTCGCGGAACAAGCGACAGACAATAGGAAAAGTGACGGCGCGGAGGCAGAACAATAGCATCAGGAACAAGCTCCCAAAATAATCACAAACCTTATTAGGAATAGTAAACATTTCTCAATTATAAATTTTTTTTTAGATATTTACTAAATAAAATTGAATAGGCTCAAAAAAGTATAAGCAAGACGAATTCTTTAAAAAAGGAGGTGAAGAGGGGAATCAGGGTAAAAGTATAAAGTCTGAAATATGAAAATGATTTTGAAACTTAAGTTTTTAGCAAACTGTACCGTTGCAGGGACATCTTTTGTAAAATTCGCTAACTTTGTTATAATTTATCATCAGGAAACATACTAAATTCTTCTGAAATTGGTAACGCAGTTTATGGACGGTCCTTAAGAAAAGTTGGTACTTTAGTTCTGACGGGTCCCAATGGAACTTTTTGTAGGTTATAAAAAATGTGACGTGAAATAATGTGTGGACTTTCTTCTATCTTTCTTGGAAAAAATATAAATGAAAGGGCTTCATTATTCCTCCGATGTGAGTGTGGTCAATCAAAAGATTATGTTTTCTGACCAGATGAAAGGTCCGTGACGAGCCCATTTCCGAAGGAGCCAATGGCAGGGATTAAGCTTATTAGGTGGATAAAAATTATTTCTGAAAGAGGATTCAGTCCTCTTGGCATTCTGCCCTCGCGAGAGGCTTCCGAAATCGCCGATCAGACGAGTTGGCCAAAATATATTAATTGCGTGGCTTCAGCTCCGAGGGATTTACTGCAGGGGATCGTACAAGGCGTCCACGGAACCGAGACGAATCGATTAGAAGACCCACACAGAGAACAAACGTCCAATCGTTATCCGCTACGTTTTATTCATTTAATATTGATTTATTTTTTTGCTTGCTGTTTCTTTGTTTGGCAGAGGCGAGTATAATATTTGGTTCTTAATAGCAGTTAGGGGCCATCCATAAATTAGGTAAAACATTTTTTTCCCCTCCCTCTCCCATGTAACAATTTGTAAGAAAGTAGTTTACACCCCTCCCCCTCCTGCGCCTATTTTACGTACTTTTTAAAAATATTTTTTGATCAGAAAAATATTCATGAAAAATTTAATTATTTACATTTTTTGGGTTTTGCAGCTCCGAGCTGAAACCCTTATGGTTGCGGTCGGGTGTCTACTTTTTTCTAAGGAGAGGAAATGAGGGAAAATAAGTGAAGGGGAAGCAGTGGAAGCAATGGGAGATGAGGAGAGGGGAAGCTGAAGAATCGAGGGGAAATGAGGGAAGGAGAATCCGGTGAAGTGAGGGCAATCAGGGGGGGGGGGTAAGCGAGGGCTAGCAGGGTGAAATGAGGAGAGAGGAAGTGAGAGAAGGGAAAATTGGAGAGCGTGTGGGAATGTGGGGTGGGTAAGCAGGTGAAGTGAGGCAATATGACGTAAGGTAGAATATGGGAAATGAGGGAAAATGATTGGAAGTGATGAAGGTTAATGAGGGATGTAAAGGGAGGGCGAGTGGGTAGTGCGGTTAAGTAGGAGGGGAAGTGATGGCTGGGGAAGAGAAGTTGGGGAAGGGGAGCGTTAGCTGAGGAAGTGAGGAGAGGGGTAAGTAGATGAAGAAGATTTTGGGAAACGGTGGGGTAGCTAAAGGTGAAGTGAGGAGAGGGAAAATAAGGGGAGGCAAACTATGGCGAAAGAGAAAATTAAGTCAGCAAAGTTGACCGGAAGAGAATACGCAAAGTAGAAAATTAGTCTTCGGCGTAATTTACTAAAAAAAAAGAAAATTGAAATCCCGCAAAATATGCCGACAGAGAAATTAAAATATGACGAAAATTCCCGGAAGAGAATACGTAAAGTAGGAATATAGACTCCGGGCAAACTATGGCTGAAAAAATTAGACTCTACATTTTCCGAAATAGAAAATTAAAATCCCGCAAAATATGCTGGAAGAGAAAATCGAAATTTGGCAGAATATGGATTAAGAGAAAATTAAAATCCTGCAAAATATGCCGGAAGAGAAAAATAAAACAGGTAAAACATGCCGGAAGAATAATTAAAATCCGGCAAAATATGGCGGAAGAGAAAATTAAAATTCGGCAAAATATGCCGCAAGTGAAATTAAAATACGGCAAAATATGCCGGAAGAGAAATTAAAATCCCGCAAAACATGCTGGGAGAGAAAATCGAAATTTGGCAGAATACGGATTAAGAGAAAATTGAAATCCTGCAAAGTATGCCGGAAGAGAAAAATAAAACAGGTGAAACATGCTCGAAGAATACTTAAAGTTCGACAAAATATGCCAAAAAATAAATTAAACTTGATCAAATGTGCTGGAAAAGAAAATTAAAATATGGCAAAATATGCCGGAAGAAAAACTAAAATCCCGCAAAATATGCTGGAAGAGAAATTAAAAATATAAAATTAAAATCCCGCAAAATATGCTGGAAGAGAAAATCGAAATTTTGCAGAATATGGATTAAGAGGAAATTAAAATCCTGCAAAATATTCCGGAGGAGAAAAATAAAACAGGTGAAACATGCCAGAAGAATAATTAGAATTCGGTAAAATATGCCGGAAGAGGAATTCAAATCCGGCATAATATGCCGGAAGAGATAATTAAAATTTGCCAAAAATTCCCGAAAGAAAATACGCAACTTAGAAAATGAGACTCCGGACACTGGAAAATAAAATTAAAATGCCGCAAAATATGCCAGAAGAGAAAATTAAAACACGAAAAAATATGCCGGAAGAGAAAAATAAAACAGGTAAAATATGCCGGAAGGATAATTAGAATCCGGCAAAATATGGCGGAAGATAAAATTGAAATACGGGAAAATATGCCGGAAGAGAAAAATAAAACACGTAAAAATATGCCGGAAGAATAATTAGAATCCGGCAAAATATGGCGGAAGAGAAAATCAAAATTCGGCACACTATGCCGCTAGTGAATTTAAAATCTGGCAAAATATGCCCGAAAAGAAAATTATAATGCGACAAAATATGCCGAAAAATAAATTAAAATCGATCAAATTTGCCGAAAGAGAAAATTTGAATTCGGCTGAATATGCCGGAAGAGAAATTATGATCCCGCAAAATATACAGAAAGAGAAATAAAAATTCGCCACAATATGCCGGAAGAGAAATATGAAATTCGGTGAAGTATGTGGAAAGGGAGTAATAAACGTAGAAAATTAGACTCTGGTAAAATTTGTCGAAACAGAAAATTTAAATTTAGAAAAATACGCTGGAAGAGAAAATTGTAATTCTTGAAAAATAATGCGTAAGAGAAAATTAAAATATGACAAAATATGCCGGAAGAGAAATTAAAATGCGATAAAATTTGCCGAAAGAGAAAATTAGAATTCGGCTAAATATGGCGGAAGATGAATTATAATCCCGCAAAATATGCCGAAAGAGAAATTGAAATCCGCTACAATATGCCGGAAGAGAAAATTAAAATTTCTGCAAAGTATGTGGAAAGAGAATAATAAACGTAAAAAATTAGACTCTGGTAACATTTGTCGAAGCAGATAATTCAAATTCAGAAAAATACGCTGGAAGACAAAATTGTAATTCTGGAAAAATATTGCGTAAGAGAGAATTAAAATACGGAAAAATATGCTGGAAGAGAAATTAAAATCCGGTAAAATTTTCCGAAAGAGAAAATTATAATTCGGCTAAATATGCTGGAAGATAAATTAAAATCCAGCAAAGTATGATGGAAGAGAAAATTAAAATCCGGAAGAATATGCCGGAAGAGAATATTAAAATACGGCAAAATATGCTGGAAGAGAAATTAAAATCCGATACAATTTGCCGACAGAGAAAATTGAAATTTGCCGAAAGAGAAAATTAAAATTTGCGAAAGAGAAATTAAAATCCGCCACAATATGCCGGAAGAGAAAATTAAAATTCGGCGAAGTATGTGGAAAGAGAATAATAAACGTAGAAAATTAGACTCTGGTGAAATTGGTCGAAGCAGAAAATTCAAATTCCGAAAAATACGCTGGAAGAGAAAATTGCAATTCTGGCAAAATTTTGCGTAAGAAGAATTAAAATATGGAAAAATATACCGGAAGAGAAATGAAAATGCGGTAAAATTTGCTGAAAGAGAAAATTAGAATTCGGCAAAATATGCTGAAAGATTAATTGAAATCCGGCAAAGAATGGCGGAAGAGAACATTAAAATCCGGAATAATATGCCGGAAGAGAATATTAAAATACGGCAGAATATGCCGGAAGAGAAATTAAAATCCGATAAAATTAGCCAAAAGAGAAAATAAAAATTCTGCTATATATGCTGGAAGATAAATTGAAATCCGGCAAAGAATGACGGAAGAGAAAATTAGAATCGAGAAAAATATGTCGGGAGAGAAAATTAAAATATGGCAAAATATGCTGAAAGAGAATACGCAACGTACAAAATTAGTCCCTGGTGAAATTTGCCCTAATGGAAAATTAAAATCCCGCAAAATATGCTGGAAGAGAAAATCGAAATCCGGCAAAAGATTCCGGAAGAGAAAATTAAAATTGGGCAAAGTATGTGAAAAGAGAATAATAAACGTAGAAAATTAGACTCTAGTGAAATTTGTCGAAACAGAAAATTCAAATTTAGGAAAATACGCTGAAAGAGAAAAATGTAATTCTGGAAAAATATTGCGTAAGAGAGAATTAAATTACGGAAAAATATTCCGGAAGAGAAATTAAAATCCGGTCAAATTTACCGAATGAGAAAATTAGAATTCGGCTAAATATGCCGGAAGACAAACTAAAATCCGGCAAAGTATGACGGAAGAGAAAATTATAATCCGGAAAAATATGCCAGAAGAGAATATTAAAATACGGCAAAATATGCTGGAAGAGAAATTAACATCCGATAAAATTTTACGGAAGAGAAATTTAGAATTTGCCGAAAGAGAAATTAAAATCCGCCACAATATGCCGGAAGAGAAAATTCAAATGCGGCAAAGTATGTGGAAAGAGAATAATAAACGTAGAAAATTAACCTCTGTTGAAATTTGTCGAAACAGAAAATTAAAATTCTGAAAAATACGCTGGAAGAGAAAATTGTAATTCTGGAAAAATATTGCGTAAGAGTGAATTAAAATACGGAAAAATATACCGGAAGAGAAATTAAAATGCGGTAAAATTTCCCGAAAGAGATCATTAGAATTCGGCAAAATATGTTGGAAGATAAATTGAAATCCGGCAAAGAATGACGAAAGAGAAAATTAAAATCCAGAAAAGTATGCCGGAAGAGAATATTGAAAAAAATACGACAAAATATACTGGAAGAGAAGAGGCAACATAAAAAGTAGTCTCCAGCAAAATTGTCTAAAATAGAAGATTAAAATATCGCATAAAATGCCGGAAGAGAAATTAGAATCTGCTAAAATATGCCGGAAGAGAAAATTGAAACTCGCCATATATGCTGAAAGAGAATATGCATTGTAGAAAATTAGACTCTGGAAAAATTTGTCGAAACAGAAAATTCAAATTTAGAAAAATACGCTGGAAGAGAAAATCGTAATTTTGGAAAAATATTGCGTGAGAGAGAATTCAAATACGGAAAAATATGCCGGAAGAGAAATTACAATGCGGTGAAATTTGCCGGAAGAGAAAATTAGAAATCGGCAAGATATGCTGGAAGATAAATTGAAATCCGGCAAAGAATGATGGAAGAGAAAATTAAAATCCAGAAAAATATGCCGGAAGAGAAAATTAAAAAAATACGATAAAATATGCTGGAAGAGAAGAGGCAACATAAAAAGTAGTCTCCAGCAAAATTGTCTAAAACAGAAGATTAAAATATCGCAAAGAATGTCGGAAGAGAAATTAGAATCCGGTAAAATATGCCGGAAGAGAAAAATTAAATACGGCAAAATATTATGCTGAAAGAAAATACACAACGTAGAAGTTATAATTTTCAAAAATTCTTTTTGGAAAAGTCGATAATTGATTTTTTCCTAAAGTAAATAAAGTTTGTTTAATTCGAATCCTTTTTCAATTTAAATAAATGAATTTGGGTGGGTATAGAACGAAACGCATTGCATAAATTTCTAAATGGAAGCACCTTGTAGTCATCCTGGGGGTTAAATTGTGACTCTAACGCAGCTGTTGCCAGATCAGTGGGTGAATTTCCCGACAGCAGTCAAGTCACCTAAGCGACTCCTAAATTTCGCGGGCAACCAAAACTAGAATATTCAGATGTGCGGGACCGTCTGGTTCTAAATTAAACTCATAAAATGCCCTAAAACCACACGATGGCAACTATTTAGCTTTGCCGGCTAGCATTTTGGCGACGTAAATTTAGGCAGATGACAGGACCATAATTCAAATAATTCATTGCGGTCTGACACTTGAAACTAAGTTGGTAGAGTTTCTGTGACCCTTTCATAGTTCCCTTTATTACCATAAGAATATCTTCTCATTTTTTATTTTTTGAATTTTCAGATAAAAATAAATTAGAATTGATAACGGATTGAATCGGATTAAAAACGA
>CAKNYM010044328.1:4874-16748 GCA_932195095.1 Andricus curvator | reverse complement strand
TCATAAGAGGCCTGACTCTTGAAACTAAGTTGGTAGAGTTTCTGTGAACCTTTCATGGTTCCCTTTATTACCTTAAGAATATCTTCTCATTTTTTATTTTTTGAATTTTCAGATAAAAATAAATTAAAATTGATAACGGATTGAATCGGATTAAAAACGATTGAAACGTACTAAAAACGATTGAAGCATGTCATAAAAGTTCTGACACTTGAAACTAAGTTGGTAGTGTTTCTGTGACCCTTTCATAGTTCCCCTTATTACCTTAAGAATAGCTTCTCATTATTTATTTTTTGAATTTTCAGTTAAAAATAAATTAAAATTGATAACGGATTGAATCGGATTAAAAACGATTGAAGCGGATTAAAAACGATTGAAACGTACTAAAAACGATTGAAGCATGTCATAAGAGTTCTGACACTTGAAACTAAATTGGTAGAGTTTCTGTGACCCTCTCATTGTTCCCTTCATTACCTTAAGAATATCTTCTCATATTTCATTTTTTGAATTTTCAGTTAAAAATAAATTAAAATTGATAACGGATTGAATCGGATTAAAACCGATTGAAGCATGTCATAAGAGTTCTGACACTTGAAACTAAGTTGGTAGAGTTTCTGTCACCCTTTCATAGTTCCCTTCATTACCTTAAGAATATCTTCTCATTTTTAATTAATTTTTTTTCTGAAAAAGGATCTTCTCCTTTCGCGCAACTGGGAATTTCCGTGTATTTTCTGAAAAAAGTTTCTCCTCTCGATCTCTCTAGCAGCTCAATGGGAAAGCACCCGACCGGCAATCGGAAGTTATGAGGTTCGATTCCCCGCGGAGCGAGAGGAGAAGATCTTTTTTCAGGAAAAAAAATTAATTTAAAATAATTTTTAATTCATATCTCCATCTAGTCTGAAAAGACGTTCAAAATTTCTGTTATTCTCTGATGATAATACAGATTCCTTGCAAAATTTAACTTGTACCATCTAGAAAAATAATGGGTGTATTTTCGGAGAAAAGTTTCTTCTCTCGATCTCTCTGGTGGCTTAATGGGAAAGCACCCGACCGGCAATCGGAAGTTCTGAGGTTCGATTCCCAGCGGAGCGAAATGAGAAGATCTTTTTCCGTACAAAAAATTAATTAAAAATAATTTTTAATTCACAACTACATCTAGTCTGAAAAGACGTTAAAAATTTCTGTTATTCTCTGACGATAATACAGATTCCTAGAAATCTTCTAATTTTTTATTTTTTGAATTTTCAGTTAAAAATAAATTAAAATTGATAACGGATTGAATCGGATTAAAAACGATTGAACCATGTCACAAGAGTTCTGACACTTTGAACTAAGTTGGTAGAGTTTCTGTGACCCTTTCATAGATCCGTTTATTACCTTAAAAATATCTTCTCATTATTTATTTTTTGAATTTTCAGTTAAAAATAAATTAAAATTGATAATGGATTGAATCGGATTAAAAACGATTGAAGCATGTCATAAGAGGTCTGACACTTGAAACTAAGATGGTAGAGTTTCTGTGACCCCTTCATAGTTCTCTTTATTACCGTAAGAATACCTTCTCATTTTTAATTATTTTTTTTTCTGAAAAAAGATCTCCTTTCGCTCCGCTGGGAATTTCCGTATATTTTCTGAAAAAAGTTTCTTCTCTCGATCTCTCTAGTAGCCTAATGGGAAAGCACCCGACCGGCAATCGGAAGTTCTGAGGTTCGATTCCCAGCAGAGCGAAGGAAGATCTTTTTTCAGAAAAAAAATAATCAAAAATAATTTTTAATTCATATCTCCATCTAGTCTGAAAAGACGTAAAATTTCTGTTATTCTCTGATGATAATATAGATTCCTTGACAAATTTAACTTGTACCATCTAGCAAAATAATGCGTGTATTTTCTGAAAAAAGTTTCTTCTCTCGATCTCTCTAGTAGCTTAATCGGAAAGCACCCGACCGGCAATCGGAAGTTCTGAGGTTCGATTCCCAGCGGAGCGAAAAGAGAAGATCTTTTTCCAAACAAAAAATTAATTAAAAATAATTTTTAATTCACATCTCCATCTAGTCTGAAAAGACGTTAAAAATTTCTGTTATTCTCTGACGATAATACAGATTCCTAGAAATCTTCTAATTTTTTATTTTTTGAATTTTCAGTTAAAAATAAATTAAAATTGATAACTGATTGAATCGGAGTTTAATTATTTTGCAAATTTTTCATTGCAATTTTAAAGACTTGAATAATTAAAGATTAAATGCATTCAGCTTTGAAAATTTTTGGATAAAAAAGTTTTAAGTTGATCAACTGTAAATATAAGTTAATGAATGATTTTTTAAAGCTGAACTGTTTGTTTGAGTGTTAAAAACAGAACAATAATTATTGTTATATTTTTAACAATGATTTAAATTATAATAGATTTATAATTAGAAGCTTTTATTCAAATTCTATTCAAACATTGTTTCAGTCTGAAATATTCAATTTTTAACCCATTAAATTTGAAATTTTTGAATTAAAAATTTTTTTTTTTTATTATTCAACAACATTTGACTGTTTATTTAAAATAAGAAATTATAAATCACATATTCGAAACTAAACAATTTGAAACTGAATTGTTTCAAATACCTAGACTCACATACATTTTTAACCAAAAAGGATTTCTTTTTAACAAAATTGTTGAATTTTCAACAAAATAGATGAAATTTTAACCAAATAGTTAAATTTGAATTTTGAACGTTACATATTTAATCGTTCTATTATGAATTTTGCAATTATAATTTTAAAGGAAAGAAAATTAGGAACCTAATTTTTTTCCGAATTGGAAAAGAAACTTTTTTGTTTTTTACATTTTTATTGAGTTGAAGGCCGAAAATTTTGGAATTTTTAACATTTTTTTAAGTTTGAAACGAGGAAAATTGATTTTTTAATTTTTGTTGAACTGGCAGAGGGGTAGTTTATATTTTTAAGATTTTTATAGAGTTGGAAAGGAGAAAATTTTTGTGTTCAATGTGTTATGAATTTAAAAAAAGGATAATTTTTTATTTTTAACATTTTGATCGAGTTGGAGGTGAAGAAATTTTCGTTTTCAATTTTTTCTACAATGAATGAGGCCCCTTTATGTTTTTTTAATCATTTTTATTGAGTTGGAAGGAACGAAATTTTTTTTTCAAATTTTTCTGAATTTTTAGAGGAAGATTTTTTTATTTTTAAGAGTAGAACGTTTTTCTTCTAGCATTTTTACTGAGTTGAAGGGAAGAACTTTTTATTTTCAATCTTTTTTCTGAATGAAGGAGGGAATTTTTTACATTTGTTGACTTTGCACCGAGAAAATTTTATTTTTTCTATTTTCTATTTTTCTATTTTTAAGATATTTATCGAGTTAAGAAGGACGAAATTCTGGTTTTCAATATTTTATGAATTGGCTGAAGAATGATTTTTTATTTTTAACCATTTTTTCGAGGTGGAAGGAAGAATATTTTCGTTTTCAATTTTTATTTAAAACGAAAAAGGCCCCTTTTTGTTTTAATCATTTTTAATGAGTTGGAAGGGAGGATTTTTTTTTTAATTGGAATAAAACATCCCATTCTTTTTAAGGCCATGTGGTGAGTGGGTCACGTGACCGAATTCCTACCTTACCGACACTTTTTTTATTTCCTAACTCATTTTCACACAAATAGCCACATCTAGTTGAAGATTTAGGATAATAAATAAGAAGCACTATGAAAGGTGGGTCTGGTCCTAAATTTTAATAATCATGACAAAAGCAAAGAAAAATTATTAAAAAAAAAACTTTTGTCATAATTATAAAAATTCAGGACGGGACCCACCTTTCTCAGTGCTTCTTATTTATTATCCCAAATTTTCAACTGGACGTGGCGCTTCATGTAAAAATAAGTTAGGAAATAAAAAAGTGCCGGTAAGGTAGGAATCTGGTCACCGGTTCCACTCATCACATGGCCTCAATATGTTTATTAGGTTTAAGGGAAGAATTTTTCTTTTTCAACTTTTTTATGAATTGGAAGGGGGAAAATTTTTATTTTTAACATTTTTATTAAGTTGGAAGTGAGGAATGTTGATTTTTTTCTGAATTAAAAAAGGCCATTTTTTCTTTCTAGCATTTTTATTGTGGTAAAGGGGGGAACTTTTGATTTTCAATCTTTTTTCTGAATTATAAAAGAGTAATTTTTATATTTAACATTTTTATTGAGTCGGAAGGGAGGAAATTCTGATTTTTAATTGCTTCTAAATTAAAAAAGGGAAATTTGTTATTTTTGTGATTTTCAGCGTTCAACATCTGAAGTGGTTCGTGTACGTGCTAAGTTACTAGAATTTTTTCGAAGGGTTCCGATGACGTCACAAAATGATATTGCGCAATTGTGAGAGACAAATTTGCGTAAACAACTTTAAGATTATTTATTATCTCAATTAAGGCCACGTGACCGGATTCCTACCTTACCGACATTTTTTTTATATTGTAACTTATTTTCACACGAATAGCCACATCGAGTTTGAAATTTAGGATAATAAATAAGAAGCAGTAAGAAAGGTGGGTGTGGTCTTAAATTTTAATAATCATGAAAAAAGCAAAAAAAATTACTCAAAAAAAAACTTTTTTCATAATTATAAAAATTCAGGACGAGACCCGCCTTTCTTAGTGCTTCTTATTTAGTATCCCAAATTTTCAACTCGATGTGGCGCCACGTGTGAAAATAAGTTAACAAATAAAAAAAGTGCCGGTAAGGTAGGAATCTGGTCACGTGACCCACTCATCACATGGCCTTAAGCCTAATGCGTAAACCCTTTCAAGGTTATATTTTGATTCGTGCTTGCATTTTCTACTGCGTCATATAGTTATGAGAAAAAACCAGTTAAATCAAAATATAACCTTGAGAGTGTTTACTCAAAATTCTTAATTTAGATAGTAAATAACCTTGAGATTGTTTACGCAAATTTGTCTATCACAATTGCGCAATGCAATTTTGTGACGTTATCAGGATACTTCGAGAACATTCTATAAACTTAGCACGGACACGAACCACCTCAGCTGTGGTACAGTCTGGATGTCGGTAAAGTAGGAATTTATATTTCGAAACGCCCTTGCCTATCTACTAATACTGTTTTTTCTTTCTTTTTTTAAATGATTGATAGAAAATCAGTGCATTTGACCGTTGTCAAGAAAGCTTTTCGAGGAGAAAATTGAAACAGTTTCATGCCAAGAGCACATTTCGCATTTGCTTTGGTGCGAATGGGAATTCCCCTCGAGATAGGTGGTGGAAAAAGATTCAACGAGAGCTTACCGGTGGAGCCGGTTACAGTGTGAAAAATGACATTGAGTTCAAAAGGCTCTAAATAAGAAATCACTCTCGAAGGTGCTGGCGCATTATTCACTTTCGAAGTCCCTCGAAGTGAAATATCCGCTTGGCTTCGAGAGAGCTTGGCTATCAATATCTCTATTCGTCACTTGTCATTTTTGCATGCTAAACAACCCTCCAGATTTTATTATAAATGACGCTTTTCTTATTATTATTGTTAATTATCATTATTATGATTATTATTATACTATTAGGCCAAATCCTTTTCGAGGTAAGCGTGACTCACTCGGTGTGAGTCACCGACCCAGTTCGCTGATCAATCTTTCTAGCAATCATCCCAGACGAAGAGCTTTACAAAGTCATAATGTGTCATAGATAACACAAAAATACGAAAGTTTGCTGATGATGAAATTACGTTTGTTTATCTAAACTGGTAATCCGGTGTGATCCGTTTAATTCAGTTTAATCCAGTTTAATACGAAGAAATCCTGAGAATTTAAGGAATTCGGAGATTCTCACGCCTTCAGAGAATTCAAGAAATTTAAAATATTCAAGGAATTCTGAGAATTCCGAATTGAACAAATCCAGAGATTTTCAGGAAATCAGGAAATCTGCCAAATTTTAATTGCTCCAGATATAAAACTCTCTAAAAAGAAGAAAAAAAATGAACGTTTTCGTATTTTAAGGTTTGAAAGCTGTACACTTTTATTTCAAAAGGCTTCAAATTTTATATTCTACCATTGTTTATTAATTCAAATTTTAAAAATTTAAAACGTTCTGCATTTCAAAATGGTTAATTTTTGAGTTGTATAATTGATTAATTTTCAGTTTTAAATACTAAGTAGTAAAATTATTTAAATTCCCAGTGGCCAAAAGACGTTATTTGAACGTTTCAAAAACTGTCCTAAGTCATTTTAATTAATTTTTTGTCTGAAAAAAGATCTCCTTTCGCTCCACTGGGAATCGAACCTCAGAACTTCCGATTGCGGGTCGGGTGCTTTCCCATTAAGCTACTAGAGAGATCGAGAAAATAAATTTTTTCAGAAAATACACGCATTATTTGGCTAGATGGTACAAGTTAAATTTTTCAAGGAATCTGTATTATCATGAGAGAATAACAGAAATTTTAACGTCTTTTCAGACTAGATGAAGATATGAATTAAAAATGATTTCAATGAATTTTTTTGAGGTTCGATTCCCAGCGGAGCGAAATGAGCAGATCTTTTTTCAGAAAACAAATTCATTAAAATAATGTTCAATTCATATCTCCATCTAGTCTGAAAAGACGTTAAAAATTCCTGTTATTCTCTGATGATAATACAGATTGCTTGGAAAATTTAACTTGTACTATCTAGCAAAATAATGCGTGTATTTTCTGAAAAAAGTTTCTTCTCTCGATCTCTCTAGTAGCTTAATGAGAAAGCACCAGACCGGTGAAAAAATTTCACATTTTCGTGCATAATAGAACTGACAAAAATTGAAGATTCATCAATGTAAAATTTTATTATTACATTCTTAGGTCAAATAAATAATTTTAAACTAAAAAATACGAATTTTCAAAAAAAGAGTTAAATTTTTAACTAAGAAATTTTTTTTAATCAATGAAGAAAAAAAATCGAATCCAAAATGTCAAGTTTTCCAGACATAAAGAAGAATTTTTGAAAAAAGTAGAATTTGCAACACAAAAAATATCCAATTTCTCCAAAATTAATTGAATTTTTGATTGAAAAAGACGAGTTTTCAACAAAGTGAGTCCATTTTCAACTGAAAAAGATAAATTTTCTATCAAAAATTGCATAGCTATATTTTTAGTAAAAAAAATTTTCTTCAACAAAAAAAGCGAACTTTCAACAAAATTGATTCAATTTTTAACCAAAGAAATTAACTTTTAATTCAAATGATACATCGTCGATCAAGAAAATAAATATTTAATCAAATAGTTGAATTTTAAAACCAGCAGATGACTTTTCTACCAAAAAAATACAAAATTTCAACAAAATAGATGAATTTTTAAACAGAAACGATCAATTTTCAATAAAAAAAGGGTAGTTTAATTTTAAGTTAGAGAAATAAGTTTTTGAGCAAATAAAATAATTTTCCAACGAAATAGTTAAATAATCAACCAAACAGATGAATTTTCTACAGAAAGATTGAATGTCTATGAAAAAAAATTTGGAAAAAAAATTTAGTCAAATTTTTAGTTAAACAAATTAATTTTCTATAAAAAAAAAATAATTTTCAATCGAGGAAATTAATTTTGAAACCAAAAAGAATGATTTTCTACCAAAAAAGATTACTTTTTCACAAAATGCATGAATTTTGAACCAAAAAGGTGAATTATTAGTCACCCAGAATATTAATTTTTTACCATGCAAGAGAAAGTTTAAAAAAAAAAACAGAAATTTTAAAACAAATAATTAAATTTTGAATCAAAGAATATTTATGTTCAAACAGGAAATATTTAAATTTTCAGTTGAAAAAATTAATTTTCAATAAAAAAACTAATTTTCAAGCCAAAGAAATTAAGTTTGATCCAAAAAGAATAATTTTCTACTCATAAAGAGATTAATTTTTGACAAAATACATGAATTTTCAACCAAATATTTTAAATTTGAAAGGAATTTTCAGCCTCATAGTTGAATTTTCAACCAAAAAGGTTAATTTTCTACCAAAAAAAGACTAATTTTCAACTAAAACAGATAATTTTTCAACCAAAAATAGAATAGTATAATTTTCAGTTAGAGAAATCAGTTTTTAAGCAAATAAAATGAATTTTCAACAAAATAGTTAAATAATCAACCAACTGATGAATTTTCTACAAAAAGATTGAATGTCTATGAAAAAAAAATTTGATAACAAATTTAGTTAAATTTTTAGTTAAACAAACTGATTTTTTGTAACAAAAAAAAAACTAATTTTCGAACAAAGAAATTAATTTTGAACCAAAAAGATTAATTTTGTACCAAAAATTATTAATTTTTAATAAAATACATGAATTTTTAACCAAAAAGGTACAATTAGTCACCAAGAATATTAATTTTTTACGCAAGAAGACAAAGTTTAACCAAAATACAGAAATTTTCAAACAAATGGTTAAATTTTCAACTGAAGACGATTGATATTCAACCAAACATGAAATAGTAAAATTTTAAGTTGAAGAAATTAATTTTCAATTAAAAAACAACTAATTTTCAATCCAAAGAAATGAATTTTTAACCAAAAGATTAATTTTCTACCGAAAAAGATTAATTTTTAACAAAATACATGAATTTTCTACCAGAAAGGTAAATTGTTCACCAAAAAGAATAATTTTCTACGCCAAAAATCAAATTTTCAACAAAATACAGACATTTTCAAAGAAATAATTGAAATTTCAACGGAAGAGGATTAATGTTCAACCAAACATTAAAGAATTACATTTTCAGTTAAAGAAATTAATTTTCAATCAAAAAAAAAATTTTTTAATCCAAAGAAATTAACTTTGAACCAAACTTTGAATAAGTTGCAATTTTTTGATGAAAATGCAACTATTTTGTCTAAAAAAAATCGTTGTTTTTGGTTGAAAATTAATCTTTATAGTTGAAAATTCATGTTTTTTTGGTTGAAAATTCAACTACTTAATTGAATGTCGAACTATTTTGTTAAAAGTTCATTTTTTGGTTGAAAATGCATAATTTTAGTTAAAAATTCCTCTCCTTGGTTAAAAATTGATCTATTTTGTTAAAAATTCTTTTTTTTGTTGCAAAAACTTGATTTTTGTTTAATTGAAAATATAATTAATCGATATTTAGTGAAAAAATTATATTTCTAGTTGATCGCTTAACTATTTGTTGAAAATTTTCTGGTTAACATTTAAACTAAATAAAGAAATTTGTTAAAAAGTATCATTTTTGGTTGGAGAGTCAACTGTTTTATTGAAAATTCGTCTTTTCCGTTGAAAATGCAAATATTTGGTTGAAAATTCATATTTTTGGGTGGAATGAACTGTTTTTGATTCAAAATAAAAATATTTTTTTGGTTGAAATATCAACTATTACATTTTTCTCAGAATTCATCTCTTTTGATTAAAGACTAATTTCTTTGCAGAAAATGTAACAATTTTGATAAAAAGTTATTTTTTATTTGTTAAAGGTGCATCATTCTATATTTGAAAATTCAGTTCTTTGGTTGAAAATTTGACTTTTCCAGTTAAAGATTCATCATTTTATTTGAAAATTCATCACTTTGCTTGAAAATGTAATTATTTGAAAATTTATTTTTTCTTTTTTGGTTGAAAATTCATTTTTTGTTTCATATTTTTTAGTTTAAATCTCAACTACTTTGTAGAAAATTCATGTAGTATGTAGAATGGTCGCTTTTTACGGTAGAAAATTAATCTTATTGTTTGATAATTCCTGCTTTTTGGATTAAAATTCAACTATTTGGTTAAAAGTTCTTATATTATTATTTTTTTTAAATTGAACAATTTTGTCAAAAAGTAATTCTTTTTGGTTGAAAATTTGCGTGAGTCAACTGTTTAAAATTCGTAATCTATCATAATTTTATGTAATCCACAGTCATTATTGGCAATCCGGAGTAATTCTGTATATAAAAAAATGTTCTCAAATATTATTTATCATTTTATTTGTACAATGATATTGAAGGACTTTTTTTAGATAGGATAGGGTAGGACCAGTAGGATAGGATAGGATAGAATAGGATTAGATAGAATTGGATATGATAGGACAAGATAGGATAAGACCGGTAGAATGGGATAGAATATGAAATTATAGGATCGGACAGGATATGATATGATAGATTAAGACAAGATAGGATAGGATCGAATAAAATTGGATACAATCGGAAAAAATCGGATAGGATAGGCTGGGATAAACTCGGATAGAATCGGACATATCGGATATGATCGAACAGGATAGGATAGGATCAGATATGACTGGATAGAATGTTATCGGATAGCGTAGGATTGGTAGGAGAGAAAAGGATAGGATATGATAGGAGGGTATATGGTAGGGTAGGATTGGATAGTTTAGGATATGGTAGAACAAGATCGGATTGGATATAATAGGATCGAATAGGATATGATAGGATAGGATATTATGAGGAAAGATCGGATAGGATCAGTAGAATAAGAAAGGATATGATAGAATAGTATAGGATAGGATAGGATAGGATAACATCAGGTGGGATATATGATAGAATAGGATATGGTAGGATAGTATCGGATCGGATATGATATGATAGAATAGGATATGATAGGACAAGATAGAATATTACCGGTAGAATCGGATAGGATAGTATATGATAGAATCTGATAGAATATATGATAAGATACAATATGAAAAAATTGGATAGGGTTCGATCATTTCGGATATGATCGGATAAAAACGGATATGATAGACTAGGATAAACTCGAATAGGACCGAAAATATCGAATACGATCGAACGAGATGGGATAGGCTAAGATATGATTGGGCATGATATTATCGAATTGGGTAGGATTGTTGGAGAGAAAGGGATATGATCAAATCGGATATGATATGGCAGGAAAGGATAGTATTGGCTCTTAGATGATAGAATAGTATAGTATATGATAGGATAGGATAGGATAGTATAGTATATGATATGATATGATATGATAGGATAGGATAGGATAGGATAGGATAGGATAGGATAGGATAGGATATATAATAGAATAGAGTAGGACAAGATAGGGTAGGATCTGGTAATTTCGAATAGGATAGGATAAAATCGGATGCTGGGCTAGTGTAAACTCGGATAGGATCGGACATATTGGATGCAATTGGATGATATCGAATAAAATCAAATATAATTAGATAGAATATCATCGGATAAGATAGAATTTATAGAAGAGGAAAGGGTAGAATACGACATGGTAGGATTGGATATGATAGGGCAAGAAGGGTAGAATCGGTAGGATCAGAAAGGCTGTGATAGGATTGTACAGGATATGATAGGATAGGACAGTATCGGATCGGATATGATATGATAGAATAGGATGTGATAGGACAAAATTGGGTAGGATCGGTACAATCAGAAAGGATATGATAGGATCGTATAGGATAGGATAGGATAATATCGGGTGAGATATGATATGATAGAATAAGATATGGTAGGATAGTATCGGATCGGATATGGTATGATAGAATAGGATATGATAGGACAAGATCCGATAGGATCGGTAGAATCAGAAAGGATATGATAGGATCGTATAGGATAGGATAGTATCGGATCGGATATGATATGATGGAATAGCATATGATAGGATAGTATCGGATCGGATATGATATGATAGAATATGATATGATAGGGAAAGATCGGGTAGGATCTTTAGGATCAGAAAGAATATGATAGAATCGTATATGATAGGACAGTATCGGATCAGATATGATATGATAGAATAGGATATGATAGGACAAGATCGGATAGAATCAACGGGATCAGAAATGATATGATAGGATCGTATAGGATATGATAGTATCAGATAGATAAGATCAGAAAGGATAACATAGGATCGGATAGGATATGATAGGATAGTATCGGATCGGATATGATATGATAGAAT
>CAKNYM010044326.1:18991-49303 GCA_932195095.1 Andricus curvator | reverse complement strand
ATGATGACAATCCATCGAAGTCATCATCCTAGATCTTCTGTACCTCGGATATACCTCCCTCGAGATAAAGGGGGTAGAGGCTTGCTGAGCAGAACGGTTCTGGCTACAGCCTGCTCAGTTCTAAATAGCACAGATTTTCTTATGCGACTCGTACATCAACATGAAGTCGTCAATGCTGCGGCGTTTCTATACCGTGCCACAGATAGGGCCGCAGATGAGCTTGGCCTCCCATTTGATTCCAGCGACACTACACATGGCCTAGCATCACTAACACCTTTGGTACTCAAAAGTCGTGTATAGGAAGCAGAACATACGCTTCTACTAAGAGAACATGCTGACAAGCCCCTTCATGGTAAATTCTACGGCATTATACGTAGAGAAGAGCTCTCGATGGGTCTGTCCAACATGTTTCTCAAGTTTGCTGGATTAAAATCGGAGACCGAGGGATTTCATTTTGCCTGTCAAGATGGCGTTACAGACACCTTAGTTTACCGCGAGCGCATAATGAATATACCTGTAGGCGATACCAACTGCCGAGCGTGCAAGCAAGAGCCAGAAACACTTGGACATGTTCTCAGTGGATGCTCAAAATATGCACGATACGGGTACATAGAGAGACATAATGCGGCTCTAAAAGTGTTATATTACCATCTGAGGCACTTCTATGGTGTTGATCTATTGCCCGTCTTGCCATACGCCCAGGGGGAACTCGGGTCCGTTGTGGAGAATGACCAGTGTAAGACCTAGTGGAATTTCTCATTCTCCACCACTCAACGTATCAGTGCTACGAAGCCTGATATTGTCCTCCAAGATCTGAAGAACAAGATCATTTACGTGATTGAATTCTCGGCACCAGCCGATGGTAATATCACGGCAAAGGAGGAAGAAAAACGGGCGAAATATCAAGCACTTCTTTTCGAGCTGAGCAGGCTGTACCAAGGCGTCAAAGTCCATCTTGTAGTTCTCATAATCGGCTGTCTTGGAGGTATGAAAGCTTCATTTATTAGCCCACTCAACAAGATTCCGGCTTGCCAGCGTCAGGCTCATTCCATCGCGAACCGGATGCAAAAGGCTGTTCTTCTGGGATCACTTCATCTGGCCGGTCAACACTGTTCCTCATAACATTCTACAAAGATTGGTAGCTCTAAAACAGTATCCAGAGGTGAAACCTTCATCTGCAACTGTCCCGTCTGCCGCGTAAGATCATCCGCGGCTAGAGACCTGACTCCAAGGAACAGTGTTGCCCAATGTTATCTCGCGTAAATTTCCCGCCCTTGCTTACCTTCTAGGACATTAGGAGCAGAAGCGGATGACGTACATGTTCCAGTTGCGTCGGGATTGGTTGCTTTAAGGAACCATGATCGTAGCTTCCGGGCCTACAACTTCTCCCATATAAAATGTTTGTGGGATGTGGCGACCCCATCGCCCGAGAGCTCCCACTCTTGCTGTCAGCCACGTTGCTTTGGGCTAACTCCCCAATGCAATGAATTATGCGGTTACGACACCAGTATCGCGTAGTGCCACCCACAATAGGCCTCTCTAGGATGGAGGCCATGGTTCAGTTGGGAGTGGCAATAGGACCGAACCGAGGCGACGACCAGGCAATGGCGCCGGACAAACGCGAGAACATCGATTTAAATGGTCGGACCAACTCAGGAGGGACATCCTTACCTGTTGCAAAGAATTTCACCGGCGCGAAGAGGATTCATGCAGAGGTTACATGACCGTTGGGTCAATAGGCACCCGGAATATGCTCATCAAACGCCTCAGAATTTAAGAGATCAGATATCCTTTCTGCGAAAAAACGGATATGAAGCTCTTTCAACAAGAAGAAGAGCAACATCCTCCAGCGAACATTCCACCCATTTCAGCAAGACCACCTTTGCCGATAATGCCAACATGAGAAGTAGGAGATCTATCCACCAAAAAGTCTTTCTCAGGATGGACAAATTA
Source organism: Andricus curvator (assembly GCA_932195095.1). Lineage (NCBI taxonomy): Eukaryota > Metazoa > Arthropoda > Insecta > Hymenoptera > Cynipidae > Andricus > Andricus curvator. Next base: position 47,350 of record CAKNYM010044326.1, on the reverse strand, counting down.
GCTGAAGCTAATACTGCTCTCCCCGATTTGCTCCCCGAAGATGTTAATCTCTGGAATCTGAACTGTGTTGTTTACAAGAAGGCGGTCTCCCTGCTTAGCGACAGTAGAAGTAACGATACTTCAGTACGTCTGCGTAAGACTCGCGAGCGTATTGCACAGCTTCAGTTCAAAATTGAAACGGCGAGACGGCATGCATCAAATATTCAGTGGGTGATTAGCTAGATAACATTAAATAAAAAATTCACTACAAAAGTTAGGGCACTTGCTCGAAATTTAAGGAAAGCAAATCACACGCTGAACAAGTGTAAATTGTTGACCATCAAGCAGCATTGGACGCAAAAAATAAAATCTCTTTCAACAGCGAAACAGCGCCTTGAACGGCGAGTGAAGTGGATTCAGGAAAATACCACCTTTTCTACTCATCCTTCCCGTCTGTTCAATAAAACGTCCTGTGCCGTTAAAAATCCGCCTAGTCGAGAAGAGCTTCAAGTCTTCTGGGAACAAGTATATGGAGATACTTATCAGCTAAATGAAGAAGCTTCAGACATATCACTCTTTCGTAACTTTTGCCGAAGGCAAAGGTTACAAGGTCCAGAGGAAGAGTGTCCACTAAATACTGCTGAAGAAGTGAAGAATGTTATCGCTACAACTAAGAACTTTTCAGCGCCAGGGCCAGATAAAATCAACAACTTTTGGTGGAAGAAGTTTACTTCTACGCACCAACATCTAGCTCGTATATTTACTACTTTTTTAAACGGAGAACAACCCGTCCCGCAGTGGCTAGTGGAAGGACGCACGGTACTGATCCCTAAGACCGTATATTTGTCAAGTCCAAAGAACTACAGGCCCATAGCTTGTTTAAACACCAGCTACAAGCTATTCACTGGCATCCTCAAAGAGAGGATATTAACATCTATCGAGCCGGTATGGAGTGCAATAGTTGAACAACGTGGAAGCAAGAGAGGTCTGGCAGATTGCAGGGAGAACCTGTTAATAGACAGGTGTATTACCCAGGACTCGATCAGGTATCGACGCAATCTGTCCATGGCTTCGATTGAATACCGTAAGGCATTCGATAACACGAACCATGAGCTACTTATTAAGCTCATTGAGTGCATGGAGGTGCATCCAAAAATAGTGAGATGCATAAAAGAGCTGATGCTCTTGTGGCGGACAAGATTTGTCATAACATCTGACAAAAGACAAGTGACTACAAGCTATATTACATATAAGAGGGGGGTCTTCCAAGGAGACTCTCTAAGTCCGATACTTTTCTGCATCTCCCTCTTGCCTCTATCTATTGTGCTCAGAGGCAGAAGCTCTGGATACCTATGTGGCCCGCCGAACAAAAGAGAATATAAGGTCAACCACCTTTTATACATGGACGACCTTAAACTCTTTGCTTCCTCGAAAGAGGACCTTAACATCCTTGTGGAGGCGGTAAATAGGTACTCTAAAGCGATTGGCATGAGCTTCGGACTGGAAAAGTGTGCCTGCGTCCACCTACGCCAAGGAAGACTAGAAACTACATCATCGCGTCACGATCAGGATGTTCAATTCATAGGCGGAAATACCATTCAACATCTTGGTATTGGAGAAACATATACATATCTTGGAATACCGCAAGCGGAAACCCAGGATGTGCGTGTGTTAAAAACGGCCCTTGGAAAAAGGTTTCGCCAAATTCTCAGAAAAATTTGGGCTTCCGAATTATCTGGAAAGAATAAGATCCAGGCGACCGAAATGCTGGCCGTTCCTATACTGCTCTATACGTTTGGTGCAGTGAAATGGAACGTCGATGAGTTGAAGCAACTTGACCGAAGCACACGCAAGATTATGACAATCCATCGAAGTCATCATCCTACATCTTCCGTATCTCGGATATACCTCCCTCGAGATAAAGGGGGTAGAAGCTTGCTGAGCTTAGAGTGTCTTCATCGCAGAACGGTTCTGGCTACAGCCTGCTCAGTTCTAAATAGCACAGATTCTCTTATGCGACTCGTACATCAATATGAAGTTGTCAATGCTGCGGCGTTTCTATACCGTGCTCAAGTCTGCTGGATTAAAATCGGAGACTGAGGGATTTCTTTTTGCCTGTCAAGACGGCGTTATAGACACCTTAGTTTACCGCGAGCGCATAATGAAAATACCTGTAGGCGATACCAACTGTCGAGCGTGCAACCAAGAGCCAGAAACACTTGGACATGTTCTCAGTGGATGCTCAAAATATGCACGCTACGGGTACATAGAGAGACATAATGCGGCTCTAAAAGTGTTATATTGCCATCTTAGGCACTTCTATGGTGTTGATCTATTGCCTGTCTTGCCATGCGCCCAGGGGGAACTCGAGTCCGTTGTGGAGAATGACCAGTGTAAGATCTACTGGAATTTCTCATTCTCCACCACTCAACGTATCAGTGCTACGAAGCCTGATATTGTCCTCCAAGATCTGAAGAACAAGATCATTTACGTGATTGAATTCTCGGCACCAGCCGATGGTAATATCACGGCAAAGGAGGAGGAAAAACGGGCGAAATATCAACCACTTCTTTTCGAGCTCAGCAGGCTCTACCAAGGCTTCAAAGTCCATCTTGTAGTTCTCATAATCGGCTGTCTTGGAGGTATGAAAGCTTCATTTATTAGCCAACTCAACAAGATTCCGGCTTGCCAGCGTCAGGCTCATACCATCGCGAACCGGATGCAAAAGACTGTTCTTCTGGGATCACTTCATCTGGTCCGTCAACACTGTTCCTCATAACGTTCTACAAAGATTGGTAGCTCTAAAAAAGTATCCAGAGGTGAAACTTTCATCTCCAACTGTCCCGTCTGCCGCGTAAAATCATCCGCGGCTAGAGACCTGACTCCAAGAAACAGTGTTTACCGATGTTATTTCACGTAAATTTCCCGCTCTTGCTTACCTTCTAGGACAGAAGGAGCAGAAGCGGATGACGTACACGTTCCAGTTGCGTCGGGATTAGTTGCTTTAAGGAACCATGATCGTAGCTTCCGGAGCCTACAACTTCTCATAATAATAATAATATAAATTACGCATTTCACGTAAAGATTTTCAAGGATATGTAGGGTAACGATTTCATTTTTTAGTCAAGAATATTTAACATTTATTAAATTTCCAACTTCAACCGGTAACGAACCCGATTTGTAAATCGACGAGCGGTCCATTGACTGGTCGATATTTCGGTCGATAGTCGACAGCGCCCGAAAATCTGGACCTCGGTACGGTACGAGTCAGTCCGCAAACCACCATGCTGGAGAGAACTACTTCCCCTTTCGTCTATTCGAACATTCCGGATCTATTGTTGAAGTTTGAAGAAAATAAAGACTTTTATGTGTAATTCGGTGTGCTATCCACTCCGCACCTTACTCACTCCTAAAGATACATTTTAAATTGTTCTTGAATTCACGAAGAAAAAAAGTTTGAGGTATATTTTCGACTAAAAATTATATACGCGACAGCCCAGTCGCGCGATGTGGGAATCGATTGCTCTCTTTCCACCACTTCCCTCCACCTTCCACCCTACGCTGAAACATGCGCGTTGCAATTAGGGCAGAGCCACCCTGGTCGCGACAAGAGCTTCGAGTCTTCTATTCGACATGACAATACATGCGACGAAAACAACCCTTAACGCATACAGGACGCGCAGTAGACTCCAATGACTGGGCACCCAACACACACGAGTCTGCCGGGTTTGGTTGGGTGGCATTAATCGGAATAAAAGTTAAAATGTATAGAAAAAACGACAGGGAGATGTAGGAGGGATAGGGTAGAAACCTGTCATACATTGACCCTACAAATACCTCATTCTACTCGCTTTACGACCTATTTCCGAGAATAAAACAAATTCACGAAATTTCCTCCATGGTGAATTCAATCAAAATGTTATCAGTACATATGAGAAAGTATGTTCACAGAAAACACTGAAGGTTCACTGAAGTTGCGACTTAAATAAAGTTGGTATTTTTTAGAACTTGAGCTCCAATAGAAACATGTAGACATCCAAAAGGGTTCCTTCAGATACCTTCAACAGAACAACATGAAGGCGCATTCAAAAACAATCCGCTTGCGAAAAGGACTTGGTAAGTTAGGGATCGATTTACAGTTATCGACCTATGACTTAAGACGAAAAGTTTCTTGCATATGAATACGCCTTTATGTTTTCAAGTTTGCTACATAACCTGCAAATTATATTTATCAAGTCATTATATCTATTCTAATGTCGATAATATTTTGTACTTTGATTCTCTTCACTAAACCATGCCCATCAGAGTTCCATTAAATGTGTGCTTTAAGGTAAAAGTTGTGTCATTAATGAGATAAAATATCGAAGTGAGCAAAGCGAAAAATAGGTTCTTTGGAAATAGGCTCAATTAAAATTGGGGTTCCTTTAGAGCTCCAAATAGAGTCTCGTTTAGAACTAATTCATCGTGTTGGTATCCTCTTCAACAAGAGGGGTTCCTTTTTGTTTCAGCTCCTTTGGAAGCAAAAATTGGTTCTAATGGAAACCTCAGTTTTTCCGTGTTGGGATTAAAATGTGAAATGCTATTTACTGTTTATAAAATAGAGAAAAATTTTTTTTATATAACATCTTTTGACCTATTTATTTAAACTGAGAAGTAGCAAAAATAAAGTTCCGAATTGTTGTTGGAATTGTTCTTTTCAAGGTCGAAACTTGATTTAACTTAAAAAATTTAAGGTTCTTTTCGATTATTTCAGTAAATACTAAAAATTTACAAAAAAAGATTGATATAAAAGTTGTATATCTTTCCAAAGTACATACTTTATATGCAGTACATTTTTACTCTGCAACTGATATTTTTCGAGAAAATGGATAATAAATCCTCATTTATTATACATTTTTTTGTCAAAAAACACCGCCCTCCGAAAATGCTAGGGGGTAACTGAAAGTATTTATGCAAATAATCACAGGCGTGTCTTCCCGCCCCTCGCAAGGTGAGGGGTGAGACCAATTCTTTCTGTGACCAGTCACAGGGCGATGCTTCCACCTACCACGAGACATTGGAAAGAGTTAGCTATGTGCTTAAATTTTTGCTGTCACCAGTCACAGATGCACCTTCTCGGCCCCACAAGACATTAGAAGGGGTTAACGGCGTATCCTTAATTATTTCTGTGACCAGTCTCATTGGTGTCTTCCCCCCCTCCACGAGACATTGGAAAGAGTTAGCGGTGTGATCTAAATTACTGCTGGGACCACTCACATTGCCCCCCCCCCCACGAAACATTCTAATTGTTAAAAAAAGTGAAAAGAGGCTTCCCTTTAAAGTTATTTTGTTTTTATGGAAAAGGATAGAATGTGAGAGAAGTATTGGAAATACGGAGGGGGTTAAACAAAATTATCAATAATTCTTTAGGATGGGGGAGCTTGCAACGGGAGATGATGTGTAACAAAATTATCACCAATTCATTGGGTGGGGGAGATCTTATAAATTGGGAGGGGGTGTGGCAAAATTATCACCAATTCCTGCCATTTATTTTAATATAAAAAACCGATGTCTCGAAAATTAATACAGATATTGATTTGAAAGTGTAAGATTCGTTTTCATCGAAAAAATTGTTATCAGAATCCGACATTACCAAATTGTGTAAATTAAAAAAGTACAAAATTTTAACATAACAAAATTAATACCTCCAAAACTATTTGCGATATCGATTTGATATAACAATTTGATATTATATAACAATTCATTAACAATTCAATTTGATATTATAACAAATTGTGTAAAATGTATCATTTGAAAATATTAAATATTTTATCTCAAAATGAATTCAAGATATCGATTTACAAGTTTCGGATCAATTTGTCTCGAAAAAAATTCTATTGGTAACCGTCTTGAAGCTTTGTCGCTACGGATAACGTAATCACCCACAAAATTCGATAGCATTTTTTTTAAACCTTTGTTATGCTTAAAAAATGCCGACAAAAATGTTCCTACTTGTACCGACAGTATATACACTTCGTTTAAAATTCCCTTACAAATCTGATCAGTATAATGGATTAGATTTGTACTTGTTGAGCTTCATTTGGTGCATTTCAAAGTAAACGTTTTTGCTTTTAGCGTTAGTATGACTACTGAATGAGTGACCTCACGTAATCGCAAATAAACTGAGCTGGTACCAGACTGCCATGTCAGTCTTTTATGCAGTGTGTATCTATAAGGTAACACAGGTACTCAAATAACGTGTGTCGACGAGTAGGCATACATGAACAAACGATGGCCAACCGTTGTGAAGAAATAAAAAAAATTAAAGATCGTATTGCAACAAATAATACATCTTAGAGAATTTGAATTGGGTAAAAGTTTCTTCAAAAATTAATATTTCTCTACTGGATAAAATAATGGAAAAGGAGAAAGATCTGGAAGAGGAGTTAGGAAATGTTAAGACAGAGGGGGACGTCTGGAAGATAATAAATAGGTTTAGGAAGCGTAGAGTGGGGATAAGCGAGAAGATAGGGAGTGAGGAGTGGAGGGAGTTTTTTAAAGAATCATTTCAGGGCTCAGATGCAAGGAAGAGGGATGGTGGGAGTAGAAGAACGGGAGAGGCAGTGATAGAGCAGTTGAATGACGATGAGATAGAGAAGCAGATAAGGAAGTTAAAAAGGTCAAAAGCAGCAGGGCTGGACGGGGTAGAGAACGAAGCATGGCTGTTTAGTACAGAAGAGGTTAGGGAGAAGCTCAAGGAGTTAGAGAAGAAAGTATGGAGGGGGGAGGGATTCCCAGGAGGGTGTAGAGAAGGATTAATAGTGGGATGTCGAGGGAAAAGGAATATTGCCGGAGACGCAGGCGGGCTTTAGGGCTGGTAGGAGTACTATCGACAATAGCTACGTTCGGCAGCACGTGGTGGATAGAGAATTAGCGAAGAAGGGGTCGAGAGTGTACGCGTTTTTTGTGGATCTAAAAGGTGCGTTTCCTTCGGTGGATAGGGGGAGGTTGTGGGAGGCGATGGAGGATAGGGGAGTGGAGAGAGGCCTGATCGAGAGGGTAAGGGAGATATATGAAGAGATCAAAGGTAAGGTGAGAGGAGGGGAGGGGATTTCGGAGGGATTCTGGATGGATAGGGAATTAAGGCAAGGGTGGCCGCTTAGCCCAACGCTTTTTGCGATTTTAATTGCGGATATGGAAAGTAAGCTGGAGGCCGGGGTGGTAGGAGGAGTCAGGATAGGAGGGGTTAGAATTTGGTCACTAGCGTATGCAGATGACATAGTGCTGCTGGCAAGAAGAGAGGAGGCCTTAAAGGAGATGATGAAGAGGTTGAGAAGATACCTGGATAAGAACAGGTTAGAGCTGGGGGGAGTAAGCTGGTTATGGAGTGTTGGTGGGAGAAGGAGAACAGGAGAGGGGGTGGGAAGATGGAGGTTGAAAGGGAAAGATATTTTAGAACCACTGGACTGCAGATGGATGAAGTGAGATTATGCCAAGGGCGAGAGCGCAATATTTATGTGAGAAAGGAGAGAAAGGAAGTCAGGAGCTTATACCGAGGATGAGATACGGGTGCATGGAGGTTTTTAATAGGTACTAGCTCTCTAGGGAGAAGAGGATGTGTGAACTGTGTGGGAAGGGGGATGCAAGAATGGAGCACTGGTTGGAGGAGTGCGTAGAGGTGGAAAGGAGTGGGATAAGCATGGAGGTATTGATGCATGAAAGGGGGGACAAAAGGGCAGTAGCATGGGTGAAGGGAGTGTTGGGTAAGATGAAGAAGAAGAGAAGGAAGCAGGAAGAGGAATGGAGAAGGGAAGATTGTAACTAGGTGAGGAAGTAAATATAAGTAATCTGTAAATATTGTAAATAGTAGATAAGTATTAGGTATTAGCCGCGGGAGCAGAGTTTGGCAACGCGATGCAATGCGAGGTAATGCGAAAAGTAGGGACATGCGAGCGAGGCGAGGCGAAGCGAAGAAGGCAAGGCGATAAGAGCGTAGGGTCTTAGATATAAGGTATGGATGGATGTTAGTTTGTTAAGGGTTAGTTTTAAGAAAATTCTGTAAAAAATGGAAGTGTAAGCAAGTCAGTTTTTTAAGGCCAGCAGGCTGAAAAATAAACGTTTATCTATCTATGTACTTAAGGTTCGCGCACATAACTGCACCCGGATACGCATACGCATTGCTCAAATGGACTGAATGCAACGAGGCCTATAAAGTGACGATAGCCTTCATTAGACTGTTCCACCACACGTTCCTCATGAAAGGACCTGAACAGACAAGATACAGCAAGCTCTCGCTTCATTGCAAATAAACAAGGGCTCATGTATCGCAAACATTTTACGGAGGAAGAATTCACTCGCGTATTAAGGACTCTCTGCAACACAAAAGTTTCCTGACGCGCGACGTTTACTTTACGAAGGAACCTCCAGAACAGCTCTACATTTCTGAAAATTACTCGTAAAAGAAAAATCGCAAAAAAGCACAGTTTATACTATTATAAAGCTTACGTTATTGCGCATAACTTTGGCATGACTTTCAATGAAGACACCTTTAAAATAAACAATTTAACAATTTTGAAACAAATTATTTAAATACTTTGATATTGTCACTATACATACGCGAAACATAAATTTCAATATAATAATAACAATTAACGTAAAATGAAATTGAAGATGATTAGCTTTATCTTGTAATTTGCATAGTAGAGAGTTTTATTTCGACTTGAATTGCTTGGATAATTTCAACAAACATAATAAGGTAATAATTAACTAGGCCAAACTTAAAATTTAGTAGTTTTTAACTAATATTTCTAGGAGATCGATTGATGAAAGTGTTAGTGTGAGGTAACAGCAGGATGGTATTGTTGAATGGTCGAGCTATTCAGAAGCTTTAAAAGGGTCTATTCGAGGGGCTATTCACTGAAGAATTCTCATGACGACCGTCGACTAACTTATCCGAAATCCTCAAGTCGTCCCTATAGTCGTCAGCAGTCGTCAGGAGAAGTCTTGGTTAGTCTTTGGTAGTCTCTGAGGATTCTCCCGTACTTCGTGGCAAGTCGGTGGAACTCGGAAAGTTGATCACGATCGAACTCGTACGAAAGCGTCTGCTCTGATCATGCGCAGTTCTGTTCCGTTCGCAGTATCGGTTGCACAATTTGTCTCGATATTAGAGGAGTTTACGTTGAAAAGGGGAAGTGCATATATCCACTTTTGAAAATTTGTTGTTTTTTTACGTTGATCGTTTCTTTAGGATGAGCCCTATCAACCTGTGTGTCAGTTTCCTCCAAAAAAGCTTTCAATCCCATAATAAAAGTGAGTTAAACATTTGCTTTGCCACCAAAAGAGCATGCATCCAGCCTCTGGATAATGAGATAACGAGATAATGAGAATCCAAACTTTTGGTAATTTGGCACGTGGTCTAGGATCAAAATAATGTAGTAACCCAGAAAAACCAATTTTTTATGCTATAAAACGTTTTTCTCGATTTCCCAACAAAAACCAAAAATGGATATATGACCTTTGGAAAGTAAACTCCTCATTTAGGATCTGATGCAATTTGACGGAAATATAACGTTTGGTTGAATATTTCAACAAAACAAGATTCTAATTTCAAATAAAAAACAGTTGAATTCAACCAAAAAAGAACAATTTTCAAAAATATAATTGTGTCCTCAACCAAAACAGATAAATTCGTAACCAAACAGTTGCATTTTTACCCAAAAAGGATTAACTTTCTACCAAGAAGATTAATTTTCTATCAAAAAAGATGAATTTTTAACAAAAGGCATGAATTTTTAACTAGAAAAGATCAATTTTCAACCATTATTTTACATTTTTTCAGAGTTACATTATCATAACGATTCAAAAAGGATGTTAATTTTTTAACCACCAATATTAATTTTATACAAAAAAGATAAATTATCAACAGAACACATGAACTGTTATCCAAAATCTTGAATTTCAAAATAAAAAAGATCAATTTTCCTCCAAATAGTTGACTTTTTAATTAAAAAAAATACATTTGCAACTAAAAATGAAATGGTTACATTTTTAGTTACAAAAATTGATTTTCAGCTAAAAATGAAAGGAATTTTTAACAGAATAGTTAAATTTTCAATCAAAGAGATGAATCTTCAACCAAAAAAATGAATTTTTATCAAAATAGTTGCATTTTCAACAATTATTAATTAAATTTTTAACAAAATAGTAGAATTTTTAATTAAAACTTGAATTTTCGTTTTGGATTCTATTAAATCAGTTTAAATCTAAGTTGATCTTTGAATTACATCAATGTTCTCAAATGAAAACAACAAAGTCTGGACAATTTAATTGAATGTATTCTCAAACTAGTATTAAATAAATAGTTTCAACTCATTATTCATTGTTCGATTGACGGTGCATGTTTCGTTGGCAACTGTTTTTTTTTTTGGTTGGAAGTTCAACTATCTGGTCGTAATTTAACTATTTGGTTGAAAATTCTTTTTTTGTTAAATTTTTTTATCTGATAATGTAGCTATTCTATTTTTGGTTGAAAAATTTTCCTTCATAAGTTGAAAATTCAACTACTTGGTTGAAAATGCATGTATTTTGTTCAAGATTCGTCTATTTTAGTTGAATTCAACCGGCTGAAAATTCGTTTTCTTTTTGGTTGAAAATTAGTTTTTTCAACTGCGAATTTAACAATTCCATTTTTGTTTGAAAGTGTATCTCTTTTAGTTGAAACTCAACTATTTCCTTGAAATTTTATCATTTATGATTAAAAATTACCTTTTTTGTTGAAAATTTGTCTATTTGGGTAGAAAATTAATCTTTTTCGTTGAAAATTCATCTACGTGGTTGAGGATTCAACTATTATGTTAAGAATTCATCTTTCTTTGTTGAATTCAACTGGTTCATAATTCGTTTTTACTTTGGTTGAAAATTAGTTTTTGTTAACGGAAAATTAAACTATTCCGTTTTTGGTTGAAAACTTATCTTTTTTAGTTAAAAATTAAACTATTTGATTTTTCATGCAGTTTCTTGAAAACTCGTCTTCTGGTAAATAATTAATCTTCTTGGTTGAAAATTCATATTTTTAGGTTAAAAGTTCAGCTATTTGGTGAAAAAATCAACTATTTTGTTGAAAGTTTTATTATTTTGTTGCAAATTTAAATATTTTGTTAAATTTAAATATTTTGAAGTAAATACAATTTTTAATGCAAATACGCATTTCATGACTAGCCCTACAATTTTTAATAATTGTTGCCTTTTTTTAAATTAAAATTATTATTCATGTATGGTTAATGCAATTAGGTAAAAAAATGTGATAATATTGTTAACTTCTGTGGTAATACTGGGTAATAAATAATTAAATGAATAAATTGGAACGGTCTGTGGCTCGCGACCATTCGTGTCTTTCTCACTCTCACATATTCATGTTACGAGAAAAAAAGGCAGACAACCAAATCGTGATGCCTGCTAAGTCACTGGTCGTCTTTAGTCGTCTCTGGTCGTCTCTGGTCGTCACTACGGTCTTCGCTACAGTAGTCTCAGTAGTCTTTCTAGAAGTCAGGCAGTACTTGGTAGTCTGACTAACAGGGACTAACCTGAATTCTCAGTGAATAGCCCCTCGGGTCTATTACTTCTTTCTAGGTAGAGGCAAAAACTCGAGCAAAAACTTCTGGATGAGCTTCCGCTGTGACTTCGCACTAACATTTACATGAAAGAGGGTCCTCACAATATTAGTGGAAAACGAATAGATTTTAAATTTTTCATAGCTAATTATTAATCTATTGTATTTTTTGAAATTTTCCGAACAAGTTAAGCCCAAATACAACTTTCTACTATGTAAATTACAAGAGACAGAACAGTAATCTTCAATTGCATTTTACGTTAATTGTTAATAATATATTAACATTTATTTTTCAAAGTTGTATACTACTATCATAGAAGTGCCTATGAAGTACAGATCTTACAAAAACATATATTATGTTCGCACACTGAAGTTAAAATACAGAAAAAGATAAAAATCACAAACAATTTCATTTTTCTCGTTATGTTAAAGGTAATATTTTTTTCGAATCAGTTAAATAATAAAATATATATATATATATTATAATGATATAATTTTCTATGCAGTATATACTTTATAAAAATTTACCTTACGTTCGCGCATTCAAGTTAAAGTATACCGAAAATGATATAAATCACGAAAAGTCAGATTTTCTTGGTTATTTAAAAAAAAAAGTTACTGTTTTAGTCCAGGCGAACAATAAAGGTTCATGCTGTGGTGATATAATTCCCTGTGCAGTATATGCCTCATAAAAGAAGATCATATGTTCGCACTTTAACTAAATTTTGGAAGTTCTGTATTGAAAATAATTAAAACAAAAATGTGGCTTCCATAGTCGACTTGCAGTTAATTTCAGAACATAGTATATAGTATATACTGGGTATTTTTTTAACTTGAGACATCGAAATATCTCAAAAAATACGCATCCTATGAAGAAAATATCCGTAATAAAAACTTTTTATTTTCGAGGCGGAAAAGCGACTTTGAAAAAAATTACCCCCCCCCCCCCCGAGGCAGGAGTGGGGGAACTTTGTAATTTCAGATGGGAACCCCAATTTTTTATCACAGATTCAGATTCTCCTTTATGAAATACGTCAGTTTTATTCGAAAAATTTTTACCTCTGGGGGGGGGGGGGATTTTTTCAAAGTATTTTTTCCCCCTCGAAAATAAAAAGTTTTTATTACGGATATTTTTTTCATAGGATGCGTATTTTTTTTAGATATTTCGATGTCTCAAGTTAAAAAAACACCCTATATATATATATATATATAAATATAAATAAAACTTATAAAAAAAATTAAAAAAAGTTTACATATATAAAATATATAAACTGTTTATTTTCGATGGGGAAAAGCGACCCCGAAAAAATTTACCCCACACCCCACCCCCTGGGGACGAGAGGGGGGGGGGGCTTTAAAATTTCAAATGAGAACCTATTTGCAGTATGCTTTTCAATGTGCTCCAGTTTCAAGAACGGTTTCAGTACCGTGCTCCTCTATCCATATCCGGCAGATCTCAAACGGCGTTGTATCGTCTTGACAAAACTTTTTGGGCTTGCCGCATATTATAGGTGGGGTGCTTCTCAAAAAGCTTGCAGAAATTTCGCCGTGGCCCCGACCGGACCCAGACTCGTTCATATCGGGCCCTGATGTGGAAATCGAGTCAGGGCCAGACTCATCATGAAACACGTAGCCACAGTGGAGCCATGTCTAGGGGCCCGATCAAACGCCCGATCTGCCCCCGGTCTGGCCCCTATTAATTACCCGAGTCTAGCCACATTATTGACTTTTTTATTAGGTATTAAAATCCTTTAAAATAATTATAACACAATATTAAATAAAAAGCCAAATTAATAGAATTGAGCTTTATTTTAAATACACTTTAAAAATAATGAAAAATGGTGCTCATGTGGGACAGCACTTCCTCTTCGGATGCATTGAATTTATCACGAACAAGATCTAGAAAGAAATATTTTAAAAGGTTCAGGTTAGAACTTGGATCCAGTAAAATACAATCAAATATACCATAAAATTTAATAATACCATAAAAAGTTGAATACCACGAAAGACTTACCTTCGTTGCTTTCGTTTTCATCCCGTAAATACGGAATTTTGCTGATAGCACGATGTTTGCGAACTCGCGGTGTGCTTCTTAATTTTGGCATTTATTATTAATGTGTTAAGAATATATTATACGGTCGAACACTCCCAACACATTTGCAACACAACAGCACGAAGGAAAACAAAAATTAAGGTTATGTTTGTGGTTATATTACATCTAGCGCATACCCTGCCGATGAAACCGCACTGAAAAAGCACTGGCGAACGGCACTGGGCCGCCAGTGCTTTTTCAGTGACTGTTTCTGCTGATTTCGGCACCTAAACCGCACTGAAGGTGATGCGACGGTCATATAATGGTTCTATTGTATTCGTCACGTACCGGACAGGCAGAGTGGTTTACAGCAGTTGGCCGCTACCAACCCGAATCCCTTTTTAAAATTTTCTTCAAATTATTAACACTTTTTTTAATTCATGAATTTTCTCATTATATATATTTTATACTTATAAATTATATACTAATATACTATTCTGAAGTTGAATTCGAAAATGTTGTCTGTTTTGCGGTATCTCATTCCATTTACGAGATACATTATGTTCATTCGAATTTTAAACTTTTCAAAAAAAAAAGTTAGATATCTGAAATCATCGAAACCCGTAAATTCTGAATTTCTAACTTTCGCAGAGGTAATTTCAAAATTTCACAAATTTTAATTTTTCATTTTTAATCCCTTTCAGCTGGTCTACTTGGTAGCCTATTCGCAGGTATAAAGGGAACTTCTGCAGGCATTTAAAACTGTAATCTGAGTATCTTTAAACAAGCAGCACTGAAACGGCACTGGGCAGTGCTTTTTGAGTGCCGTTTCAGTGCTGTTCCATCGGCAGGGTATGGCTTAAGATGGCGCTGCGAAGCGGCTTTATGACGTCACAGTATATAGCCCGGTCTGGTACGAGTCAGGGCCACAGAATTCTTCCTATCGGGACCAGATAGTACACATCGGATCAGGCCCTAGTCGGTAATCGGTAATATATATGGCGATTTCTGCACGGGTGATAATCATCTTATCCTCCTTTTTCGTGGCCACACGCGTCTTACCCCTGTCTGGCAAATCGTCAACGTTTTCTACCTCTGTATACCGTTTCACCCATTTCCTTACAAAGTCCTTTGACTTTCTCATATAGCGCGCAACCGCTGTGAAAGTCATTTTGTGTCCTTTTGGATGCGTGACTAACCTTTCCTGAGTACCATGCCATCGATAATTTCTTAGATTCTTTGATTTTGGTGGTTTGGTTGTGCTGCTTACGTTCGTTTGCATTTTACTGGGTGTCGTTGTATTCCCTCATTACTTGACCTCATTACTTTTACAATGAAAGATTTATCTGTACAAGAGAAAATTGAAATAATTCTGATTTATGGAGAAAGTGGCAGGAATATCGAGGATGCTGTCACTCTTTATGCTTAACGTTTTCTAGGCAGTGTACGGTCACGGGTTTCTTTTTACCGGGTGGTCAAAAAATTCACCACTGACGGAAGTGTACAAGCTAAAAGAAGAAATCGACGAAAAACTATTACTGGAGTTAATAATGAAATCGCGATATTAGCCGCAGCCGCCGACCCATGACCCATGTCAGTACTCGACAATTAAGCCGTGACTCCGGAATGTCTCAAAGCAGTGTTTTGAGGGTATTAAAACGTAATAAATATCATCCCTATCATATTTCACTGCATCACGAACTTTATGGCAATGATTTTCAGAACCGAGGGACATTTTGTCAATTGGCGCTTCAGCAGATACAAGGGAACACTGGTTGCGGCGTTGCGCGAAGTTGAGCGTCAGCGTCCTTGGTCCGTAAACGTTTGGTGTGGAGTAATTGGAGACCAACTTATCGGTCCGTATTTTATTGATGGTACTTCAAAGGGCGATAGATACAGTAACTTTTTGGAAAATGAACTTCCAACATTGCTTTAAGACCTAAGCTTAGAAGTGCGACAGAACATGTGGCTTCAACATGACGGTTGTCCAGCGCATTATTCGGCAATCGCGCGTGAAGTACTGAATCGCGAATTCAACGGTCACTGGATCGGTAGAAGAGGTCCGGTAAATTGGGCTGCCAGATCGCCAGACCTTACGTAGCCGGATTTCTTTTTGTTGGGTTATTTGAAGAATCTAGTTTATCAAGAAGTGCCAATAACTCTGGAGAACATGAAACAGCGAATCAGGAGTGCTTGTAACCAAATAACACCAGACACACTCCTCAGTTGTGTGCAAACTTTCGAAGCGCGAATTGACAAGTGCATCGAAGTGGGAGGTCACAATTTTGAGTACTTAATGTAAAATGTTCATCGAAAACAAGCACCTAGATTGTGAGAGGCAAAGGGACTCACCGAAAACAAGCACCCCGTTGGTGAAAGGCGAGGGGACTCACCGAAAACGAGTACCTCGACAGTGAGAGGCAACGGGACTCACCGAAAAACAGCACCCCAAAGGGAACAAGCAACTACTACGTCCACTATCACATACATGTATTCCGCGAAGTACCATTGAGTAACTAGACTTTTAGGTTAAAGTTGGTTGAGACTCACCGTGAGCTATAAACGAGATAATAAGAAGTCAAACTTTAGTAGCAAAATCAAGTTCTTTAAGCAAGCAAGCTGCAGCCTTTTTGATATAGCCTGACAAGGCATTTTTTTGTACCAAAGAACTTCAAGAAAACGAAGAATACTATTTGAACCATTGATCAGAACTCAGCATCCTGAAGAGCAAGAAAAACGAAAAATTCATGAAGAACTGTCCCAAGAAAAAGTGGAAATTGGAAGAAAACGTAGAAAACTTCAAATTGATTGTGACAATCTTCCTCATGGACTTACTGGAGAAATATTTTCCATCGATATTGCTGAAAACGAGAGAGATGTGATGGATGTTAGTGAGGATGAGAATGAGAATGAGGATGAGGATAAACATGAGGATGAAGATGAGCAGTAGTTTGCTGGTAAAATAAAATCAACAGAACAAACTAGAATAAAATATTCAACATTTTGAGCAACTTGTGAAAGATACGGAATAGGAAACAGAAGTGCTGCAGCTTTGGCTTCTTCACATTCACATTCCTTTTTTGCATTCCTAAAGTGAAAGGGCTTGTTTTTGATAAAAGTAAAGTTTATCGAGAAAGAATAAGAACTCACACATAACTTCAAAGAGAACAGTTATCATCTGTTCTAAAACGGGAAGCCCTTTACTTTAAAGAAAGAAAAGACGAAACAAAACTTATGAAAACAGTAAATTATTGAAGCAAACAACACAGCGAGAAGAACACACTTCTCTTATTCAAGATCCTGGAGGTTCATATTTAGGTTTCGTATCTTCATCACCTACGACAGCTGAGGATGTCTCAAATGCAATAATGGCATTTTTTAGTGAAAACGGGATTAATTCATCCTACCTAAATTGTATGGGATGCGATGGTTGTCCTAAAAATACTGGTAAGCATTCTGGTATTATACGAAGACTAGAAATTAAAGTGTAAAGAACTTTACAATGGGTCGTCTGTCAGCTTCACGGAAACGAATTGCCACTGAAGCACCTGTTCATAAAACTTGATAGTAAAACTTCTGGTCCTACTGACTACTCTGGTCCTATTGGTAAAATGTTACCTTCGTGTTATAAAACTAAAAGTTATCAACTTTGATCCAGTTCAATCTCCAAATCCTCTAATAGTCGCCACAAATAATCTTAGCTCAGACGAGAAGTACCTACTTGATATTTGGACAGCTGTTACAACAGGAGAGTGTTCTCCAGAGTTGGTAGGAAGAAATCCCGGAAGTAGAATTGTGAACCTACATGGGAACGGAACAACCATCCTTCGAATTGCGAGTTCTAGTAAAATTTGTTGCATGTACTTATGTATCCATGTGGTTTCAAATCAAATGTGAACCAACTGTCACAGACGGCCCAATGTACTTGTGGAACAGCATTCGTTTCATAAGATACCTTGAAGATGATCTGCGCTCAACGATCGACGAAGTGATCTAAAATAATGGATATTTCGGACATACAGAGAATATTCTGATTGCCATGCTCTTCCACTCATAAGCAAACAGTATCTCGTATTCTCTCAGCAAGAGACTCTGGTAAAAAGGGAATCAGAAAATTCGAAATTTCTGTTCTGAATTTTGATGCTAAAGATTACGTGGACCTCATCGATAGGAGTAATTTTACTGTAACGGACCCTCTCCTTCAACAAGAGCGATGTCAAAAGAAGACTTACTCTAATTCCCCAAAAAAGACAAGGATGGAGTCATCAGATCGTATTTTCAGAGCCGAAAAGACTTGCCAGTCTTTAAAAGCAAATTTTGATTTTATTTATAGGAAACTTCTCACCTAACGTAAGTCAAGCAGAATACTGTATTACATTTTTATTAATTGGTGTTATGGGTTTTAACCAACGAAATAGTAATTAATATGATGTTAATATTTTTTGTCTACTTGGTCTAAAATCAATATTTTTTGAATATTGATTATTAATTTTATAAGTTGTGAAAAAAAATCTCTCTCTCCGCTGGGATTCGACCACCCAGCTCTCTTTTTTTCACAACTTATAAAATTAATAATCAATATTCAAAAAATATTGATTTTATACCAAGTAGACAAAAAAACTTTAACATCGTATTAATTGTATTATATTTTCTTGTGTTTCAGTAAGTTTCTGAACATAAATGTTACACTTGTACATACCGGATACTATTAAAGTAGTATGTACTATTATTACTAGTCCTATGCTTTTTTCCGGTACTATATGACTTGAGTGCGTAAATTTAAATTTTGGATAACGTTGATACTACATAGAAACTTATATCGTAATAATATACATCATTAATCGTTCAACCGAATCGGAAAAAAAATGATTGGTATGAAAATGACTAAGAAAATGAAATTTTTCGTGTTTTTTACCATTTTCGGTACTTTAACTTGGATGTGCGAACATAAACATAAACGTAAAAAAAGGTGCTGAACATGAATTTGTTGTTAAATTTTGATTTTCCGGTGATTTTCAATGTTTTTCTGATACTAATATACAAACTTGACGCGTGAGGTTAAGTCGATACCGAGTACGTCATCGTGCCTACACTGAAAAAAAAAAGTTTTTGAATCAAAAAAAATTTCTTTGATTCAAAGAAATGGTCGTACTGAATACGTCCAATCATGTATTTCTTCAATTCAAAGAAATCGTTTAATTGTATGAAAAATAAGAAATTATTGAAGCAAATAAATAATTGCTTCAGCCTCTGAAATATTATTTGAGCGAATGGACGATGTCTTTAACTGAATGAAATTAGATATTTGGATTTAAAAATCAGTCAGTTGATATGATCGAATACAATTTCAATTCTAAGAAATATTTCCTTAATTGAAAGTATTGTCGATCGGATAAAATAAACGTTTTTTTAATTGACAGATTTGATTTTTTCTTTCAATGAAGCGTACTGTAATTCAAAAATACGACCTATTGATCGGATGGAAATATTTCTTTAAATCAAAGAAATATGAATCAAAGACAAAAATATTAATTTTAAACCAAATAAATGACTCATTGTTCCAAATGAATGTGCCATGAATGGGAATGAATATTTCTTTAAGATGAGAATATGTGAATTGATGGAAAGAAACATATTTTAAAGTCAAGCAAATATTTTATAGGCTCACAAAACTATTTTTTCGCATCAAATTTTTGAGTATTTGAAGCAAAATAATATCCCACTGATTCAAACAAATATTTCTTTGGCCTAAACCATGCGCGAGTGCAATAAAGTAGTTCGTACTTCAACTGTAGTACATATTTTCCTAAATAAACAAATGGATTCTTCAGTCTAAATTATAATTAACATTGTTATTATTATACATATTTAATTTAAACAACGCATCACGAATATATTTTAAAATCTTGATGAACCTGAAACAGAAAAATTCGATGAAAAATCCACCTCCAGCAGGAATCGAACTTGGGTCCGTCGAGTGTCAAATCCACAACGATGACCACTACGCTGTCGCAACATGGAAATTATAAGGCGGAAAGCCGTATTTAGCTCTCGCCATAAATGCCAAAGAAATATTTCTTCAAATCAAAAACATGGATATTGAATTTAACAACAGATTTCTTTGATCTAAAGAAGTATTCAATTGAAAAAAATTATGCCAAATTATTGAATGTTTGATTTGAAAAAATAATTACATCGTTGGAAAAAATGTTTATTTGTTATGAATAATTTAATTCTAGTAAGCAAATAAAACATTTCCTTCAAATGAAGAAATAAATATGTATGCAAACACAATACCTTGTTCATCTAAATAAATGCTTCATTGGTATAAATGCATGAACTCTTTGTAACAAATAAATATATTTTTAATTTAATTAATATTATTTTGAATTAAATCATTATTGCTTTGATTTGAATAAACTTAAGGACTTGATTCAAATATGCACAATTAATTGATTCAAATGCGTCCGAATCAATTCAAAGAATCGAACTCATTGAATCAAATAAATATTTCTTTGCGATGATTATGTCGACTTCTGGCATGGAATAAATATTTTGTTCAGTTTAGTGAATATACCTTTATATTAAAAGAATATTTTTTAAATTTAAATAATACTTGCATTGTGTTGATTACAATAATTGTTAGAATGCAATAAATATTTATTTAATTGAATGAATATTCATTTATCTTGAATAAGTATTTCTTCAATTTAAGTCATTATTTCGTTGCAACAATTATATCAACTTATAGTGTTAAATAATTTTTTTTTTCAATTGAACGAATATCGATTTATCTTGAAAGAATATTTTTTAAATTTAGATAACTGTTTTATTATTATTGTTTTGACAGTTCTTAGCATGAAATAAATATTTCTTCAATTGAATGAAAATTCATTTATCTTGAGTGAATATTTTCTTGGCTAAAAAAAATGAACTAATTGCTCCAATGATGTATGAATTATTCGATTCTAAAACATATTTATCCATTTCAAGGAATCGATTTCATTGGACTAAAGAAGGAGTTCTTTAGGCGCCTAAAACGTATTCAATAAACCTAGATTCCTACCTTCTAGGAAATCATTTCTTTGTCTTGATATTTTTCGTATTTAATGCGAAGAAATATTTACTCATATTAAAGAAATTTCACACAAAGAAATCATTTCCTTGAATTAATGCGTGAATCTTTTGCATCTAAACAATATTAACTTAACTGAAGTAAACAATTCCTTGGTCGAAAGAAAAAAAACCAAAGAAACGCATTTCCTTGAATCAAGTAAATTTTTTTTTCAGTGTACAGGATACAGACAGATGTATAGACATACAGACAGACACCTTTGTAAAAATCGTTTTTTCTGACTCAGGGGGTCTCAAAACTTGAAGAGTTGATGAACACCGACGAAGTCGAATTTTACATAAAACTAATAGCTTCTTATCGTAGGACGAGAATGTAAACAATTTTGTTTGACAACTTATTAGGTATTGTTGGATCGCAAATTTAGTTGGCTAAAATAATAAAAATGAAAAAAATGTGTCCTTTTCTTCCTTCAAACAGGAGGTGTCGTCTTAGCCCCACGATTTTTTGCTCGACAGACTTTCCATCACTTCACTTTTTTTATAATAATGTATGAACAAAGCAACGCACTTCAAAATCAAAAGCAAGATTTTGTAGCCAACTAAAATCTCGATCCAACAATACCTAAAACGTTTTCAAACAAATTTTTTTTCCGGCTGAACCATATTTCACAAAAAATTAAAAATTTCGTTTTATCAACAAATTTGAATTGAAAAATATCTGCTGATACTTAAATGATTACAATTTTTTAATGATGCACAATTTTGAATTTTTTGTGAAATATGGGGAACTCAGCCGGCAAATGTCATTAAAATTCCAAGAGCTGACAAATAATTCAACGAGATTTGCCTGAATTGGTGGTGGCTATGATGGTCGGCTGAAATGTTCAAAAACCGATTGCCAGCAATGCGCATTCTTAATGTTCCGATTAAAATAATTTCCATTCAATCGATTCTTTTTTCCTGTGGAGCGACTTCCAAATATCAGAAAACAACTTACATCCATGGAGGGACAAGACTAACAGAATATAATTTATTTGCATAATAATTAAATTAATCATTAAAAACAAATTAAGTGATAAAAATAAAACGGAGTATTTTAATGAACGAAAAATGATTTTTTTACTATAATTAATATAGTTTATCTGTAGCGCAAAGGTGAATTCTGAAGATGTATTGAATTATTATTATCATAAACAATTATTATAAAAAATGCATAGAAAGAATATTTGTCAAAATATGATAACAATTATTTTTGTAAACAAATTGGATGAACACAGCGAAATTTGGCATTTTTAAGCAGAATATTTTGTTTATTTACGCAAGTCTGATTTAAAATACGTTACCGAAGTAACTTAACTACAGAAAATTCCGTCCGTAAACACGAGAACTCTCGAAAAAATGAACTGATCAAATCGAGCTTTAGCACACTGTTTTTGGGTTCTAAAAGAAAGAATGAGTTTGTTAACCAGTATTTTTTAACCAACGGTTATGGTTTTATCCATCAAAAATGCTACCCAAAAATCGAATATTCCATTTTTACGCCAAACGACGACAGATGCGTGGAAAACGTTTAAGAGGAGAATTTAAGCTTTTAAAAATATCTACAATTTTTGCTTTAACTACTTCTGAATAGGATTTGTCCTTTTGGTTTTATGCATCGAAAATAATTAAGTCGAAAATTCTAATTTTAAGTTAAACGACGACAGATAAGTAAAAAAGTTTAAGAGAAGAATTGTAGCTTTTTAAAAGGCCCATATTTTTCTCGCAACCATTTTTTTATAAGTCTTGATATTTTGGTTTTATTTATTGAAAATACTATGAAAAAAAATCAAAAGTTCAAATTTTGAGCCAAACGACGCTGAATATGGCAAAAAGTCAATTGGAGGAATTATAGCTTTTGAAAAGTCTTATAAAATTTCTCAACCATTTTTTTATAGGACTTGTCATTTTGGTTTTATTCATCGAAAATACTATTAAAAAAATAGTAAAATTCAAATTTCGAGCCAAACGACGTCAGAGACGGAAAAAAGTTCCAAAGATAAATTGCAGCTTTTATAAAGTCCTACAAATTTTTTCAACCATTTTTTGATAGTACTTGTCATTTTGGTTTTATTTATCGAAAATACTATGGAAAAATCCAAAATTCAAATTTTGAACCGAACGACGCAAAATACGGGTCAAATACTCATAGGTTTTAAAAAGTCCAAACAAATTTATTTTAACCATTGTTTGATAGGACTTGTCTTTTTGGTTTTAATTATCGAAAATACTATACAAAAAATCGAAAATTAAAATTTTGAGCCAAAGGACGCGAAATATTGGGAAAAGTTTTTGAGGAATTTCAACGTTTAAAAATGCTTACAACATTTCTTGGAACCAATTTTTCACAGAACTCGTCGTTTTTAATTTTGTTTATCGAAATTGATATGCAAAAATCGATAATTCCAATATTACGCCAAAAGACGCGAGATACGTAAAAAGTCCACCAGCAAATTTTTGCTTGACATATTTCGACAAAGTTACAGGGTGTCTAAAATAATGGAAAATTAGAAATGCCTGACCGTCATCCCAAATGGCCCATAAGCATGCTCCCTGCTTGAAAAAATACCGTAACTTCCTGTAGAAAACTTAAACTCTCTTTAACTGACTGCTAATCGCATTAAATACCCGCCAACCTTTACAAAAATGATCGAAACCTCTCTAAATGTCTGCCGACCTTCTTAAACGACTTTCTTATATAATTTAATCTTTAAAAAAAAATAATTTTTAGATTAGACTAGAATAAAAAATGTTTTAATTTTTTTAAATACTAATCTATTAAATACACATCAGAAACTGAACTGGGAAGTAGACGAGCGTGAAGCGCATCAGTCCCCTAATGGAATAAAATGTAATGTAACATTGTACCGAATTTAAAAGTGAAACATGAATCACTGAAATAATTATTTATAGATTTTGGGGCTTCGAGTGATTGGCGCAGCAGAGGGAAAAACAATGTCAGCTTTTGCATGGAATGAACGAAACAATATAAAATGTTTGATGGATACCAAGTGGGAAATCGCGAAGACTTACCAATGGCGCAATATTGGACCAATATTGACCACCAATATATAAAAAATAGTAAATTATAATCAATAAAATTAATATCATAAATTAATATTTTTCTATTATTGGCGATTACATTTTGTCAAGTCTGAGTCCAATATTGGGCCGATATTGGCAAGTCGAATCTTAATTGTTTCGAGCGCGTAAGCACCTCAAGCTTTTACTAACATTGGTACAATACATTTGATACAATACATTGGTACATTGGTATTATGCCAATACAATGGCTGCTATCATGTTCTGACGCGTCGCCCGCGCTCTCGTATATACTTCATAATCGCAGTGTCTTAAATGTGCGCAGCCAGCAATTAACTGTGTTTTTACAATTAGAGATTTGTGCACCTTATTATTTCATTAAAACTGATCCCTGTGTAGTGTTTTGTTCTTGAAGTGACGACTTTTCGTCTCATAACCTCAAAAGTGAGTGGATAAGTTTTTGCCTGTCGCGAAATGGGACCGAAGCTTAAGGACTCACAGGCAAACAAAATTTGTTGCGGGTGCAAGGGACCAGTAATCGACGCAGTGCGCTGTCCAGGTTGTCAAACTCCATACCATCCTGCTTGAGATGGTCGCTCAGGTACTCTCGACACCGGTTCCTACACGAAGTGCTGCAAGCCTAGATCCATATCGCCAGCAATGGCAGAATCCACTCCTGGGCAGAATTCCCTCACAGCAAACGACATCGAGCGAATTATAAACAACGCTTTCACATCCTTTCAGCCTAAAATGAATGAGGTGTCAAAAACTGTCAATAGCCTATCATCAAAGATCGACGACCTATCATTGAAGACTGACAACGTCATGGAAAGGGTCGATCGAGCCGAGGAGAGAGTAGAGGGTTTTTCGGAAAGACTTACCGCAGTTGAAGGTACTATCGCCAATATACAAACGGAAAGCTTTTCCCTTCCTATGGGTATCAACAAGCCCCTCACTCGTAGTTGTATTAACGAAATCGAAGAGAAGAACCTAAGAAATAATAATTTGATCCTGTTTGGATTCCCTGAGCATGCAAGGGCTGAAGCTGGTGGCTCTTTCATAATGAGTGGTGAATCAACCACAAACGATCTGACCCGGTCCCAAGTATCTAGTCTATCTGAAATTTCTCCAAAAAATGTATCTAAAGACATGCGGATTCATCGACTTGGCGCTTTTTCACAGACTCAGTCAAAATCTCGACCGGTGAAGATTGTATGCGAGAGGGAAGTAGTCGCGCTTGCGCTGCTCCGAGACTTTATTCATGCCAAGAAAGATTTGAACGACCCGGTCAAATGTGTCCTATTGAAAAACCTGTGGTTGACTCCGGACAAAACGAAGGCCCAACTAGAGGAAATTGCAGAGTTGAAAACAGCTCTATCATCACGTCGCAAAGAGGGAGAAGAAGGTCTCAAATTGACTTTCCGTCATGGAATCCCGCGCATCACGAATGTAAGTCCGAGTACATCACAGCAACAGAATTCGAAGAGCAGCGACAGCGACCAACAGCAGCAAGCGCATGCGTAAACGTAAGTGTTTCAAATAGTAGTAGTCGTGCACACACACTAGATCGTTACCAGCTGATAAGTATTTACTACCAAAATGTCAGAGGTGTGCGAACGAACCTACATCCATTGCGTCAATCAATCAATTTAATTTCAAATGATATATATTTTTTTGCGAAACATGGCTAAGTAAAGACATACAAAGTTCCGAATTAGGTTTGAACAATTTTGATGTTTTTCGTTGCGATCGAAGTCCAGCTACTAGTAACTACTCTCAGGTCCCGGAAGCTGGAATTACAACATTGTCATATCGATATGGGTACTATGCCATAATTTAGTGCCTATTTAGGGCTAATTTATGCTTCAAAAATTAAATTTTGTGCCCTGTAATTTTGGTCAAAAACATGTAGTAGTGCCAGCTTCAGCTGAAGCCACAACTCCGGTACATGCGAAACTCGTAAACTATTAGTGATATCAAATTCTCCTTTGCGCAGGAATTTAGTGCTAATTAAGTGCTCTGGATTTGTGCTATGCACAAAATCCGGGCACTTTTTTTTTACCAAAAACGTGTAGTAATGCTAGCTTCAGGTGACTCTGGTATATAAAACTCGGAAACTATTAGTGGTATTAAATTCTCCTACGTGCAGGAATTTAGTGCTAATTTATGCCGCAAAAATTAAATTTTGTGCCCGTTAATTTTGGTCAAAAACATGTAGTAGTGCCAGCTTCAGCTGAAGCCACAACTCCGGTATGCGAAACTCGGAAACTATTAGTGATATCAAATTCTCCTTTGCGCATGAATTTAGTGCTAATTAAGTGCTCTGGATTTGTGCTATGCACAAAATCCGGGCACTTTTTTTTACCAAAAACTTGTAGTAATGCATGCTTCAGGTGACTCTGGTTTGTGAAACTCGGAAACTATTAGTAGTATTAAATTCTCCTTCATGCAGGAATTTAGTGCTTATTTAGTGCTAATTTATGCCGCAAAAATTAAATTTTGTGCCCGTTAATTTTGTTCAAAAACATGTAGTAGTGCCAGCTTCAGCTGAAGCCACAACTCCGGTATGCGAAACTCGGAAACTATTAGTGATATCAAATTCTCCTTTGCACAGGAATTTAGTGCTAATTAAGTGCTCTGGATTTGTGCTATGCACAAAATCCGGGCACTTTTTTTTACCAAAAACGTGTAGTAATGCTAGCTTCAGGTGACTCTCGTATATAAAACTCGGAAACTATTAGTGGTATTAAATTCTCCTACGTGCAGGAATTGAGTGCTAATTTATGCCGCAAAAATTAAATTTTGTGCTTGTTAATTTTGGTCAAAAATATGTAGTAGTGCCAGCTTCAGCTGAAGCCACAACTCCGGTATGCGAAACTCGGAAACTATTAGTGATATCAAATTCTCCTTTGCGCAGGAATTTAGTGCTAATTAAGTGCTCTGGATTTGTGCTATGCACAAAATCCGGGCACTTTTTTTTTACCAAAAACTTGTAGTAATAGTAGTAGGAATCTAGTGCTTATTTATTGCCAATATATACCGCAAAAACTAAATTTTGTGCCCTGTAATTTTGGTCAAAAACATGTACGAATGCTGGCTTCAGGTTAGTCGGCCGTTGCTAAGCCCCACGAAATTATTTTCATCCACTTATTTGTTTATAAGAAATTCAACAAATGTTTATACTTCTACAGTTCTACGGAAAAACATTTCTAAACTGTTGTGTCAACGATTCTAGATCGTTTTGAATGAATCTGAATATTTTATAACGAACGGTAATTTTCATAAGTTAAAAATTTTGGTTATTGTCATTTTGTTTATGAAATAAAAAAGTATTAAAAACATTTTTTAAAAAATCAGATGTCAACGATGTATGCAGAATTTTATGAATTTTTATTTATAAAAAAATGTAAACATGATGAAAATAATTGTGTCCTACTGTGCCGCGCCGCGCCATAAAAGACCTGACTTTTGAATTTTTTCTGGAAAACTAGTGGCAAACCCACTCTAATATTATCAGGACTCGTAGACCACACTTGTACCTTCCTTTAACAAAATAAAAATACAAAAGTGGCATTTTTCAGAAAACGCGTTTTTCATTTGTATTTTTTTCACAAAATTTTCGAAAAATATTTGGTGGGATTTTTTTCACCACCAAGCAATCTTACTTTCGAAGGAATAATCTGATTGGATTGCGCTTTAGCATACCTCTTTACGGCCTAAATGGAACAGGAAAGAACGCGTTCATTAAGAAGCAAATTTTGACCCACTGTTTCGGTTTTATCCGCCGAAAATTTATTTTAAGAAATATACAATTCCATTTTCCAGGAAAACTATACGAGATACTAAAACAATGTTCAGAAGCAAAATTGTTCATTTTAAAAAGGTCTAAGAATTTTCTTCAGTCCATTTTCTTTTGTTTTAATTGTGAAAAATGGAATTAAAAATTTTAATTTTCTGAATAACAACAGAACCTATAATCAAAATGTTTCATGCTACATTGTTCGCCTAAATAACATCTACAAATTTGCTTGAAATCATTTTTTGATAAGACACGTAATTTGCGTTTTATTCGCGAAAAATTAGATTAAAAATCACAACATTAAATTTATGGAAAAGCAACATAAGCTAGGTACAATGAAATGCTTAACAGCAAACATTGTTACTTAAAACAGAAGTCCCGGACACATTCGCCAAATTACACCAAAATTTCCGGGCACAAAATTTAATGTTTGCGCCACGAATTAGCACTAAATAAGCACTAAATTCCTGTACAAAGAAGAATTTGATACCACTTATAGTTTCCAAGTTTCGCATACCAGAGTCACCTCAAGCTGGCACTACTACATGTTTTTGACCAAAATTAACGGGCACAAAATTTAATTTTTGCGGCATAAATTAGCACTAGATAAGCACTAAATTCCTGCACAAAGAAGAATTTGATACCACTAATAGTTTCCAAGTTTCACATACCAGAGTCACTTGAAGCCAGCATTACATGTTTTTGACCAAAATTTTCGGGCACAAAATTTAATTTTTGCGGCATAAATTAGCACTAAATAAGCACTAAATTCCTGCACAAAGGAGAATTTGATACCACTAATAGTTT
>CAKNYM010044326.1:8009-18981 GCA_932195095.1 Andricus curvator | reverse complement strand
CCGGAGTTGTGGCTTCAGCTGAAGCTGGCACTACTACATGTTTTTGACCAAAATTACAGGGCACAAAATTTAATTTTTGCGGCATAAATTAGCGCCAAATAAGCACTAAATTCCTGCACAAAGGAGAATTTAATACCACTAATAGTTTCGGAGTTTTACATACCAGAGTCACCAGAAGCTAGCATTACTACACGTTTTTGGTAAAAAAAAAGTACCCGGATTTTGTGCACAGCACAAATCCAGAGCACTTAATTAGCACTAAATTCCTGCGCAAAGGAGAATTTGATATCACTAATAGTTTCCGAGTTTTGCATACCGGAGTTGTGGCTTCAGCTGAAGCTGGCACTACTACATGTTTTTGACCAAAATTACCGGGCACAAAATTTTTGTTCTGCAGCATAAATTAGCACTAAATAGGCACTAAATTATGGCATAGTGCCCATATCGATATGACAATGTTGTAATTCCAGCTTCCGGGACCTACTACTCTCGCGGAGGGGGGGTTATAATTGCCACCAAACACAGACTCAGGTTTGTTCTCCTTCCCACTAACGTATACACAGTTGAGCATGTTTGGGTCAAAGCAGTAATCGGAACAACTACTCATTTACAAGGAGTTTTTTACATCCCACCCAACGCCACTTTCAATAATTTTGTTCATTTGTGTAATGCCTTCGAGGACGCAATTGACGCTTTTCCTAATGCTGTCGTTCATGTTTCTGGTGATTTCAATATGCCTTATGCAGTCTGGAATGATTCGTCTCACCAGGAGTCAATCTGTGCGCCGAAACGTGGATCCTTACAAGCGCATGTTGAGATCACGAACTTGATCTCGGATTCTGTTGTCTATCTTAACCTTGAGCAAATTAATGATAACTTTAATACGCATGGGTCCCTGTTGGATTTGATATTTACAAATTCTAACACCGATAAAGTTGATGTTGCCAATGATCCTCTTCTTCCCGTGGGTAACTATCATCCGCTTCTGACATGTACATTTAGTTCCTTTTTTACCAAAGTATCTAGTTATTATTGTTGCAAGGTTGCACGTTTTAACTTTAAGAAGGCCAATGTGGCGACAATAAATAATTATCTAGGGAGCATCGATTGGAATTTTATCTTCGCTAAAGCTATAGCTAATGATTCTGTAGACATTTTCTATGCGTACCTGTATGTATTTTGTTCCTTTGAAAGTCTACGTAGCATCCACTTTTCCTCCCTGGTTTAGCAGCGATCTCAAAATTCTTACGGGAGCGAGAAAGGCAGCTCACTCAAATTACAAACGCACTAAAATCAATTTCCGATTACTGTTACGCGAAATATATTCAAGATACTGAGAACTCTATAATAGGCAATCCCAAGTCCTTTTGGAATTATATCAATGCGACACGCTCAGATAATAATTTACCTAAACACACGTTTTGCGGTAATGACACAGCTGATACGAGTGAGGGAGTTGCTGAGCTTTTTGCAGCCTTTTTAAAGTCAGTCTATGCGACCCCAACTATCCACGAAAGGCAATTTGACATTTCTCACTGCATCGACTTTTCCAATGTCCACATCAGCCGAGAAGATATTAAGTTGAAAATAACTAAATTAGATGCAAACAAAGGTGCAGGTTCCGACGGCGTGCCCTCCCTTTTTCTGAAATCGTGTTGCTCTTCACTGATAGAGCCACTATATTTAATCTTTAATAAATCAATTGCAGAAGGGCAATTTCCGCAAGAATGGAAAAAGGGTATTGTTATTCCTATTTTTAAAAGCGTTAATCGAAATGATGTTAAAAACTATAGACCCATAACAATACTCGATTCCATACCTAAGATCTTTCAAAACATCATTCACGATAAACTCTATTTTGCCTCTTCAAAATATATAGCTGAGGAGCAGCATGGTTTCAGAAAAGGTAGATCTTCTCTTACTAACTTAGGCATTTATACTCACTTTCTGGCGAACAATATAAAATCTGGCGTTCAAGTTGATGCAGTTTACACCGAATTTTCTAAAGCTTTCGACAAGGTCGACCATGGAATTCTCGTGGCAAAGCTCAGGGCAATGGGCATTTCCGGCAACATTCGTTCTTGGTTATCTAGCTACCTGAACGATCGGTGGCAATTTGTACGGGTTGGTAACAGCTACTCGGGGGGTTTCCAGGCTACATCTGGGGTACCTCAGGGCTCACACCTGGGGCCCCTGATGTTTCTTCTGCACGTGAACGACATATGTGCCATTTTTAGATTTTGTCTGTACCTCCTCTTTGCTGATGATCTTAAATTGTATAAAGCTATCCGGTCTCATTCGGACTGCCTAGACCTTCAAGACGATCTCTTTCGCCTTGAAGCTTGGTGCACCCTAAACGGGATGCCATTAAACATCAATAAATGCGCGATTATCACTTTTACAAGAAGAAAATTGCCTATTCAACATCACTATTTCATTGGCAGGGAGGAGTTACAGAGAGTTTTACGGATACGTGACTTGGGGATTCTTGACGGGCTATTGTCATTTGACGAGCAGATCTCGGAAGCGGCAAACAAAGCTGTCAAAAATCTGGGGCTTGTCACGAGGAACGCACGAAACTTAAAAAACCCCCTAGCCCTTAAGACTCTCTATTTTGCGCGGGTCAGGCCAATTCTTGCATACGCTTCCGTTATCTGGTGCCCCCTCTACAGTGTTCATCAAATGAGACTCGAACGCAAGACAATTGGGAATGGTCATGACCAGACGTGACCACAACTACGATGGCATTAGGGCACTGCTAAATATCCCTAAACTGACCTCGAGATTTTTGTACGCGAACTTGTGCTTCTTCTATAATGTATTGAATAGCAATATCGATAGCCCTAGTTTACTAGCTGAAGTTAAATTTTATGTCAGTTCGAAATCATTGAGCTCTGGGGTATTATTTAAGCTACCTTTGCACCGCACCAACTATTGTTTCAACTCAATACTTAATAGAATCTACAACGAGGCTAACTAACATCGTAAAGATATCGATTTCTTCGGTGTATTTGCGATACGTTTCAGACAAGCCCTACGCAATGCGCTCAAGGCGATTCAGTAATGCGCCTCAGGACGAGCTAATCGAAATTGCATTATATGACTTCAATTGGTTTTCCTTTTATTCTTAAGAAGTTTGTATGAAGGGCTTTGCCCGTGAAATGATCAAATAAAATAAAATAATACTGCTGCCAATATTGATCAAATATTGGCAGCATTGGCTTCCAATACTAGGTCATTCCCCATCGACGACACCCACACGTTTTTCTCAAAAGCACTTTGTCTCTTGTGATCGGTAAATGGACATAGAAAAGAGTCTTTAAATTTAAAAGGTGTTTTGCATTGCAAAAGATATAATTTAAAATAGTACCTTTAAAACTCCATATTTCTCCAATTATCCTTTGATGCTACAAAAACATGGTGTGAAACAAGTTTCTGGTAGTGTACTATTAAATTTAAAATATCAGTTCTTATTTATAAGTATATGTCAATAAATGTCGATTAGCGCAGAAAGAAGCTCTGAGAAATAAAAACTCACTAAAAACAGTTTTTTCCAATAAAAGATAGACAAAAATACATTTTTCATGTACATCGTTTATGGAAATTCTATTCTGCGTCGCAATCCGATTTCGTGATTGCGTCAGAGTTACAACAAACGTTACTCATAACGGCTTTTGCATGCTCGTTAAAAACAGATGTATCTATTTTTTTTTAATCTGAAAAAGGGGCCTGGAAACGAATTACTTTTTCGCATCATTTCACATATCTAGTTTTCCTATCTTTTTTTACTTAACATTTACACTAAGCAAAATGCACTAAATCATACGAAGATTGATATATTTGGGGTGTAAAAAGATGTACATATAAAATGAGGAATGTGATGGAGAAAAGTAAAATTCCAATTTGATTGAGATCCTATATTATGTAGAGTACGGAGGGAATAGTTTTCCGTTTTCCGTTCTTCAACCTGCAGAATTCGGATGCTTTTCCGGTAAATAAGGAGGCAAAACTTGTGAAATTCGTGAATAATTCTAGGTCCTCGAAAATATTTTGATAAACTGTATTCTTAAAATTTCAAATTTTTAAATTACGCTCACCCCAAACGACGTCACCCAAACGTTTTTCTCAACAGAACTTTGTCGGTTGTGACCCGAAATGGATAGTATACATTCAATTTCACAACACAAAAAAAATGTATTTGGTTTCAGGTGAGATTCCAGGTTCAAAATGAAGGCGACCCAAATTTTGGACGGACTTGATTTAATTGAGCACTGCAAGAACTGAGTCTATTAAATTTCTGTTACAAAACTCCATATGCCTACCAGGTAAGATCCTCCAGGGCATTTAAAAAAATTCCATATTTTTTCCAAGTACTCCAGGATTATAACATTTCTTCAAAAATGTAAGCGTCAAAATGAAATATTAGTTTTGCTTTTTAAATTCGTCTATTCTTTGGACTACTAGTAAGAATAATTTCACAGCTACCATTGGAGATTGGAGAAAAGATGGGAGGAGAGTGGGTGCTGCAGTGCAGAGAGAACAGAGAAGCATCCTGAAGGAATGTCGTCGGCCCTGAGTGACGGAGAATGGTGGAAGTAGGGAAGACAAAGAGGGTATGAGAACAAGAGAGAGTATGGAGAAGAAAAAATTCGCGAGTGGGCTGAAGGTGAGTTCCAAAGACGCTCATTCTGCCCACGCAAAGAGCTCGTCTTTTGAACTCAAGCTGTGTGAAAATTGGCCTTGATGCAAATCGGGGTAACGGACGCCGACATCGCTGTCATTCTTTACGATTTTGCAACTGTACAATTTACTGAGGTGCAACTTTACGCACTTCGTATTTTACACTTTACACTTACAAGATAAAACGATATTCAATATTTGAAACTAAGTTTTTTTAAACAAAGTTTCGGTTAGCCTGGTTTAATATGATAGAAATCTTTTTGGAGGCCTAATACCAGTATTTTTGATGTTAGATTCAACGGAGGTCTCTGTTATAGAATCGCTGATAAGTAGATAATCTACTATATCAAAATTAATTTTTATTATGCGAAATTAAATTAAAACGCGAGAAATTAAGTTCTAAAAAAACATATAACAGAGACCTCTGTTGAATCTAACATAAAAAATACTGGTATTAGGCCTACAAAAAGATTTCTATCATAAAACGATATTGTTGCTCGTAAACACAATGTGATTAAATATTCCACATATCTTTTACCAGAAATTCGCTAAAAACAGTGTGAATAAATGTTTCATAAAAGAGTGTTCGAAGGGGAACTTACCGATAATGTGAACAGCTGGAATATGAATTTGTTTCGTGCAACTCACCTGAAACAGAAAATAAAATGTTGGTCAAGTCAAAGTCGTATTAAAAAAGTATATTTAGGTGAAATTATGCAAGAGTAGGTTACTTAAATTTCCGAAGTTTTTATATACTTTATAGAAAATAAGTGAAACAGTAATTAAAACCATGGGAAATCATAACTGTTCATTTAATTATTTCCAGGAAAAAACCGTTCATAAAATCAATTATTTACCTGCTGTTTATGTGTTTAAGAAACATTTTCAAAGCTGGTTTTTCACGGTTCTCATTGAAGAGTAGGTCATCGCTTTTGATGATAAAATTATAGATGAGAGAATACTTCTTCATACATAATTATAAATTATCACTGATGAACTCCATCGGTTTAATAGGGCGAAATAACGAAAATTATTGGAACTATCGCAAAAAATGATCGAATCAAGATGTATTGATAGTTTTTGATCTTGGAGAGTACACAATTTTGGTACACTGTTAAAAATGTTTGCAATTTTAATATACATTTAATATACATTTGTATATTAAATCTAAAATCTAGGTATACCAAATCGCCATTAAGAGACTATTTTACTAAATTTCATATACCGCATATTGATCATTTATCAGGAAAGTCAGATATTTGCACTTCACACAAATTAAAAACAATTTTGGCAGCAATTTTCAATTATAAATAATCAAACATAATATTTTCTCCTAGATAAATATAAATTACACTGGGTTTTGAGAGAAAAGTTCAATTAAACAAATAATTGAGAAACCTAACCTCCAAGCACCTGTACTCACGTTAAAATTCTAACATTCACAGCGAATTTTAGAAAGAATTCCACCCGTACGTTGCACTTTAATTGTAAGTAGGAATTAAGTCGACGAATTCAAGGTTATTCCTTTATTTTTTAATATTTGACAGGATCTGAAGGAATCAAAGAACTTGTTGTTTTCACGCACTCTATTTTACCGACTTCAATATACATGTATATTAATTTTACAACATGATGGTATATTAAAATTAATGTACGGTATGTGCAAATGACTTTACTCACATGTATATTAAATTTCGACCAGATTTTTTCAACAGTGTACACACAATCTCTTGCCAGACTTAACCAACAAAAAGTTCTTTAATAATTGTAAAAAAAACGAAATGCCTTCAACTTCAAATATATCATTAATTATGTTCCAAAGTTTGATTACAATACAAACATCTACCAAGAAACAATTTTAATTCCATAAAAACTGTTCATATAAGATAGTCATATTTTTTGTTTCCATACCAAAATAGTATATTTCGATACAAAAGGCCAAATGGGCAGTTTGCTCATTGCGAGTGTGAAGACCCAGCATAAACTCGAAGACGAGGTGAACCTGACATACATGCAAAACCCACGTTTGGCCACCGATTACATACATCGAAAATGGTAGATTCCGCATCGCGCACGAAGGCGATGTGTAAAATCTCCAAAAACGGTGAGAGAAATGCTCTCCATGGTTACGAAAATATTTTGCTCACCACTTTTACTACTAGTGCTATCTATCGTCGTACAGGGTTACTATGTTAACATCGTGTTGGGTCAGTGCGTTTATATTCGATGTTGTTTATTATTCCGCTTGCAGACGTCGAATATAACATCACTGACCCGACTTTAACCCAACGTAACCGTTCACGACACGAGATGGAACTAGTCTTAAAAGTGGTGAGTAAAACATTTTGGTAACCATGGAGAGCATTTAGCTCACGAGTGAAAACATTTTGCTCGCCGATTTTGAGGATTTTGTTCATGGCCTTCACGCACAGTGCGGAATCGACCATTTTCGATGTCTGTAAACGGTGGCCAAACGAGATTTTTGCATGTATGTGTAAATAAAATCAACTTTTTATTTCACGATTATGACTGCGTGGTATTCGCGTTTGGCAGAGTCGTGAATCAGTCCTCCCTATTGCCTTTTGTTTACGTTCGTTTGAAAATCTCTCGCTTGCATTTGCAGCCAGAAACGCAGCAGCAAGCTTTTTCCAAGTGGATCGCAATATTTACGATCGAGGCCGTTGAATCTGGCTTTTATTAATATCCTGGACGACCGTCGTTGTCGTTTCGGTTGGACACTTCGCGACGCTCACGATTTTGGCACTTAGCCGTACTCTGATTTTTTAGAACCCTTGGCCAGTAACGCAACATACCCGAGTCGAAATATAGGCTCTACTTTGACGCTCTAAGTTGAAGTATTGCCTCTACTTTGAAGCTGCTTATTCTACTAGCTCCTACTTAGCCGCTCCTAAAGATATTTTCATTCTATTTTGCTTCTATATAGGTTTCAGCCCCTACATTGAAGATCTTGCCTCTACCTTCTTGAGTTTTATTAACATCTCATTTAAACCTCCATAATCTTCACAGAATTTTTAAGTGCTCTTTTAACGCTCTGTAACTTTTTCTATATTTTTAACTCCTCCTTAGACAATTTTTAATCTCTGAATTTCAAAAATTATTTCTTTACCTCCTATATAAACACTTCTTAATCTCTAAATTGTAAAAATTCATAGTAAAATAATTTATTAGTTTATTAAAAATTGAATAATTAGGAATAGGAGTTTGAACAATATTTTCAAAAGATTTTTTATGTTTGAAAAAATATACACAATACTTTAGGCTTTATTCAAGTTCTTTATTATTTATAGGAATCGCTACATACGCTTGATTATATTAAACTTCATGTCGGCACCAGACGTGTCGGTTGTCTGATTGGACGGTTTTTAACGACAATGGTCCCGAAAGTAGACACACGGTTAGAAATAAGGAAATGAAAATTTCTCTGATATAATTAGACCTGGAATATAGCAGCTTTCATGTAATATTAACTTTAATCAGGGCTCGGAACTGCTCAAGCTTAAAAAAATAGTAAAATAGTAACCATACTTATCTCAAAAAAGTAACCGAAAAGTGACAATAACGTAGCAAAAAAGTAACCAAAAAGAAAGATTTTTCACCAAAAAATACGAAGTTTCTACCAAAATTATGAATCTTCAACAAAGGAATGTATGTTTAAGAAAGTAGTTCAACTTTTAACAAAATGGTTGAATTTTTCTGACTAAAAAAGATGAATTGTTAACGAAAAATGTAATAGTTGATACAATAACCAACAAATATTTTAATTTAATATAAAAACAGCAGAATTCATTTAAAAAAGACGATTTTTCAACAAAATAAGTTATTTTTAACCAAATTGTTGAGTTTTTAAGCAAAAAAAAAATTTTGACAAAAAAGTTGAATTTTCAACCAGTAAATATGTATTTTTGACGAAAAAGTTATCTGTCAACCAAATATTTGAATTTTCCATGAAAACAGGGGAATCTCCAACCGAAAAAGACAAATTTTCAACAAAATAAGTACATTTCTAACCAAAAAGATTAATTTTCAAACAAAATGATGTATTTTAAAACAAAAGGGTGATTTTCAATTAAGAAGATTAATTTTCTACCAAAAAAGACGAATTTTAATCCAAAATTTCAACAAAAAAGATTTAAATTTAAATTTAAAAAAAGCAATTTTAGCCAAATTTCGATTTTTATCAGGATTCATAATAATTCAATTGATAGCCCTTTTTATACATTTTACATACGAACTAACTATTATTTTATTTAGTGTTTATTATTATAAAGTGCCAAGTTCACTGAAAAAATTTGAATTTTTACATTTTCCACAAGTTTTTAAATAACACGGTTAATGAAATAATTCATTTCGTTATTTCGGACAAAAAATTTAACCAAAAGTAACCTTTTCATAAAATAAGTAACTTTTTAGTAACCCCGGATCAAAAAAAGTAACTAAATTACTAAAAAGTAACCCGTTCCGAGCCCTGACTTTAATTTGTTGACTTCGCTCGCTTTTCATTTTGCATATAGTAACTGAAATTTTACATTTTCACGCTCAAATATCGCGTCGTTGCCTTGACGCCTGCGCTCACGTACACGGAAAAAATTTATCCGTAAAAAAGTCACGAACTAGTAGCTAGGTCTCGGATATGAGAAAAATTCATCGGATATTTATGTATTTTCGTAAATAACCTACGAACTTTAAGAAAGATTGAGGAACTCGATGTGAAAATTCTAAAACGATTCATCACTTTTTGTTTACGTGAATAATTACAAAAATATTACGAGTGATTGGGAAAAGATTCTCAGAGCACTCACGAGCTTGCCTGACGAATTTGGGAACTCGAAACTAAGTCTCCTTGTACGTGGCCCACGCACACACGCGCGGTGCGTGTGTGCGCTCGTATGTGTGCCTCGAGCTCGTCGGATGAGTGGCTAGAAGTTTTATAATACCTATTTTGTTTGGCCTCGATGGCTGCGCGTGTTTACGCACTCCTGGTTTATGTTTAGAAACTTGGTGAGTCAGCAGTGTTTGAGGTTCGAATCTTCTGAGTTGCGAATTTATAAATTAATATAAAATTAAATCGCACAAATAAAATTTTTCCTCTTTTTATTTCAGTCTGAAATTTTCAGGAACTGTTCGTAGGAAATTCGAACTGTTCGTAAGAAACTTCGAAATTTATCCATATATTTCTCATAGAAATAAGGATTTAATGTTTCATTTTTTTATCTCGTATCCGAGACCTAGCTACAAGTTCGTGACTTCTTCACGGATAAATTTTTTCCGTGTAACAAATACTTTGTTGTTTCCTCCCATCTCCATCACAGCA
The DNA here is from genome assembly GCA_932195095.1 of Andricus curvator. Taxonomy (NCBI): domain Eukaryota; kingdom Metazoa; phylum Arthropoda; class Insecta; order Hymenoptera; family Cynipidae; genus Andricus; species Andricus curvator. The sequence goes on along the minus strand of CAKNYM010044326.1, from coordinate 8,969 downwards.
ATTCAGTGGTCCATTTTAGTGGTTACAGTTAAAGATAACATCTTTGTTTTCGTGATAAATATTGAAATAATAATATCTAAAATGGCTTCAAGAGAAAAGAAGTTTGCGCTGATCTGGTAGAAAGATGATAAAAAACAAGACGTCATTTAGTTGTCAATGATTTCGAAGAAAAGTAGAGAAGTAGGCTGCGTAGCTACTTTAAAGTGAAATGATATGAAAGAAAAAAAAACAATTCAGTTGAAAGCAAAAGTTCTAGCTATTAGCGGTAAGTAGATCATTTTATTTTAAATTGTCCTGTATAATTACATTTTTTCATAATAATTGCTAGAAATCTAATTTATTTGCCTTCAATTCAACCAAAAAATACTTTGTATACATATTACTACATAATTAGTTACTTATTTTTTGTACAAAGCCCTCAAAAGATAATTTTATTTCTATTAACTTTCATTACTTATTCACAAAATTTACAGAATTTGTTAAAAATAATTAATAATGTTTTCATTTCAATAGCACAATAAATAATATTGACAATATTTAAATTTTTATAACTAATTTTATTAAATTTTTTTAAATATCCCGCCATTAAAATTTTGTTCAATCGCATTTATTTTCAAAATTGTACCCTATTATGTAATTTATTTTCTAGTTTTCCTTGAAAACAATGACAGATACGAAAAAATGTTAAGATAAAAGTTTGAACGCCTGAAAAAATTCTATGAAAAATGTCTCTTGTTTTTTTTTTGTGATATCTTTTACAGTTTACGAGAAAAATTCGAAAATTACATTTCGAGAAAAAAAATTCTCCCGGCCTCAAAAATGGTTTAGCTGGCATGATGCTGATAAGATGCCTTTCTTCTATGAGTAGAAACTTTTTACAATTTTTTGGAGGAATAGAAAAGGTGTGGTTTTCCAGAAAATGTATTTTTTTCATGTTTTCAAAATTTGAAGAAACAAATA